>JAOBRD020232160.1:0-23771 GCA_027575215.2 Hydrozoanthus sils
GATGTACTCAATGGTTCTGTTCATTGGTGATGTACTCAATGGTTCTGTTCATTGGTGATGTACTCAATGGTTCTGTTCATTGGTGATGTACTCAATGGTTCTGTTTGCAGCTTGGCAGGTGACCCAGCAGGAGTGTAATGATCTGCGGCAAACTCACGCCCATCTCAGTCAAGGTACTTTCAAAAAGTCAACTTGCATCTGTGATGTTAAGTGCTATCTCAAGGACGTCACTATCGTCGCCAATGGACTACTAGTTGTCCGTGATGCCCAACGTTTCCAGCCAATCCGTAACCGTAAAGTGGTTCCACACCCCACACTTAGTGGCTTACTCACAGCTTTACATTTATGGTTCAATCACCCAACCAGGTACCAGACGAAACGCCTATTTGTTTGATACTTCTTTGCTCTCGACATCGACAAAGAAATTGAGAATGTTGTGTCGTCTTGCCACCACTGTCAGTCACTGAAATCCATACCAACTAACCTCCAGCCCCAGTCTACATCCATCCCCCGGCAGCGATAGGCAGGTCCTTTGCGGCAGATATCACGAAGTGAAATCGTCAACATATACTTATCCTTCGCGAAACTCTGTCCTCCTTTTACCATGACCTCCCTTATTGAGAGTGAGAAGCATGACCATCTCAAAAATGCCATACTGATTCTTTCCACAGGTATCGACTTCTTGTGTGACAGTGGCATGACCATACGTGTGGATCCTGCTCCAGCCTTCTCTGCATTGCAGAAAGACAAGTTTCTTCTCTCCCAAGTTGGAGGTTCGCCAACCTAAAAATCCCAACAAGAACCCTGTCGCTGAGCCTTCTGTCAAAGAACTTGGCTAAAAGCTCCTCAACCTGCATCCTGAAGGAGTCCCTGTGTGTCTCCCGTCACTCTGGCTGTTGCCACCGCTAACATGAACTCTAGAACTCGGAGAGACGGCTTGTCAGCTCATGAGCTGTAGACCCAATGGGACCAACTCACAGGAGAACAACTTCCCATCATTGACTGCAACTTGATCCTCAACCAACATCAATCCCGCTTACACAATCAGCTACCCAGTGCCACATCCAATCAAATGGACGACCCACCTTAACCCCAAAACCTTGCCTGTTGGGAACTTAGTTTATGTAAACAGAGACAGATCTAAGCAAGCAGCAAGAGGGAAGTATCTCATGGTTAGCTTCGGCAACAAAAAATCTTAGCATCTATGAAAGTTTACCACATCCCAGTTCCTAAGCAAGGTTTACACCATACCCATCACTAAGTGTTTTACTGTCTGCCCTACCATGAATTCTTGAACTGCATCTTCCTGGCCCCATCCTTGGACAGCATGACCAAGACTCAGACTCTGATGATCCTGAAACTTCATCTCAAGATTCTGCACCAACTACCCCTGTAGTACCTCCAGTGCCAGCTGCCATTGCTTCTCCTCGCCATGACATGGACCCAATACCTACTGTTAATCCCCAAAGACAGTCCACACGCCCCCATAAAGCACCTTGTTGGCAAACTACTCAGCTGAAAGAGACACTCATATAAAGAGACAGATACTGCACCCTTGCCTTTTCATGTTCATAGTTCATGTTTGCTAATATTGATTTGTTTTGTTACGATACTAGCAGTTAGTTTGAACTAGCATTAAGATACTGCTCAGAACTTTGTTTTCATGTGTAGGGACAAAAAGAAAGGTTGTCACGCCAGCACCTTGTTTAGCTGGTCAGTGGTTGGCCTCCCTAACCCAAGCTCCATGTGGTATTCCTTGTGTTGACCTTATTGTGTTGTCACTTGTGTCACTGTTTGCTCTCAAGTTTATCCCAGTGTTAAAAGCTGTTGCAGACCTGTGTGGTCCTTTTATTGGCAAAGATCTCAGGTTTTTTTTGCAGAATCGTGAAGTACTTAGAGATATAAAATAAACATGTTGCAAACCTTCAAGATCAAAAACGTTGAACTGTGTTTTTCAAGGCTCAAAGCTGGTGTTTTTTGTCTGCCATTAATCGAGAGCGAGTCACCTGTATCATGCTGGGTGGGTTGAGCACGGACAATGGATGTGATGTCAATGACTCAACACATGCCACTCTCAAATTAACAGCATTGTATACAGAGAGGCCAAATGTTTATTTTGGTGTTTTACCACTATAATATTATTTGGTTGTCCCGAGTTGAGTCATTGATGTCATATGATGATTTGCAACTCTGTAATCATGGTGGATGGATTTTTTGTTCAGTTCATTGGGAAAACAAAGACACTCACAGAGCTCCTACACAATTTATTATTCTAGAAGTGTTAATTCTCCTTCTAATCTGTAGATTTGCATAAAAAAATTTTGAAAAAGATTCACGCCAGTTTTCACACTATAGAAACACTTTGAACAAGACTTGGAATTAAAGATTATACTCTTTGAGCTCAGTGACTCACCTGTGTAGTTTTCATTCGATCATCTTTCTCATAGTACTCAAGAAGCATGTGTGAACAAAATTTGTCCCAGTCAACAAATCCTTCCTTGGTAACGTCAATCTTGTCAAACAGTTCAGCATACTCCTCAGTTGTACCTTTACTCAGAACGATGCCAAGAATCTCACAGAACTGATCTTTATTAAGAGACAGTTCTCTTTCTTGTCCAGTTTGGTTTATCTGCAACAGTAAGTGTGCAGTGTACACTTAACCATTTACACTTCAACTAAGTTTCTGGAACCATATATACATGAAACCTTTGATTATGTGCTTGCACTATCTGCTCTTGATTTAATTCTTCCAAATGCACCTTGGTTTGCATAATTATATGCATAAGCCTGTGCAACCTCAAGGAACTGTAGCTGTGTTTTATCTTTTAAATTCAAATCTATGATAATATATTTTACAAGGTAATTATCATCACACTTTAATTAAAAAATGAAAGCATTGAAATAGCTGAGAATACATGACTTCACTATATAATTTATATATGTTGTAATGTTTAAACCAAAACTTACTGTGAAAGCATCCTGTACAGCCTTGAGATCATGCATTGTGAGGCGGCTAACAAGTTTGACTCCAAATGTTGTGACCTTTGGATCTGATTTCCTGCGAGTTGGTAAAACAGATGAACAATAATTGATCAAAATCTTACTCCCAAATAGGGAGGTGAATACTGGTTGATGTATACCTGAGTTCTGGATAGCATTTGATTATAAATGCATATTAGTGAAGAAAGTAATTGTTATGAGTTTTCATTAAGGTCCTAGACCACTCTCATGGAGTGCACAGGGGATTAAACTGTTAGCTACAATTCACATGCATGGTGCATTTATTGAGAATTTTGTGGGGAAGTCTCTTATGGCTGGGTCCAGAGTCATGCTTCCTCACAAAATTCTCAGTAAATGCACCATGCATGTGAATTGCAAGGTGCATTCTCAATAAATGCACCATGCAATTCACATGCATGGTGTATTTATTGAGAATTTTGTGAGGAAGCATGACTCTGGACCCAGCCATAAGAGACTTCCCCACAGAGCTGGGTTATTCAATTAAAAGCTGCATGGTTAATTTTAACTCAGGGTTAAGCTAAAATTACAGTTCTTATTAAAATTAATGTTTAGTTCAATTTTTCATTGACAAAATGATATTCTTGTCAATTCCAAAACTAGAGCTTGAATAAGAATGTACAGTAGGTTAATTTCAACCCAACAATAACCATGAACATAGTACTTATCGATCCTTGAACCTGAACAAGGCCCAAAACACCAAAGTCAGCCCCCCTTTCCGAACCCCTCATTTGATTCTGAGAGGGACCTTAATCATTAACAATAATGATTGTGTGTCTAAACTTGTGATAGGGTATGTTGCAAGACATAGCCTTTATATTAGCAATTTATATTTTTTACCCTTTGGACCTAGATAGCCTGATAAATTAGTTTGATATGTTGCAATAGCTTGGTAATATATATCAGCTATATGTATGAATCATCACTCACTCCACTGTTATCAGTACTGACACTTTAGCTCCCTACGGCCACCCCAACCATTTTAATTAGGGGCCCTTTACAGGGCAGTATTAGTCTGTATGTATGTAGTTATTCCGTTGATGCCATTTTATCTGATGATCAATTTTATATTTGTAGTTTTTATAAGTGGTATTTACAATGTGTGATTGTAATCAATAAATTTAGATGCTAGATAATGTTTTGTACTATTGCATAAATTTGTATAATTATATAATTAAGACTTTCTTGCACCAAACCTCAGTTCATTCTCAGTGCCTGAGGCTCTAATTGGTACTGCGCGTGCTGTGGTCACTGACATTCAGCTACACAGACAATATTTGTGAATGTTTTAAAGATCGATTCCACAACTACTGTACACAAACTATTACAACAGAGTTTTTATGCTGACTTTCAGCCGATCTAGTTGTTCACGATACATCAATGTACAAAGGTCACAGAAAAAAAACCAAAAATACTTGGACTGATTCTGTTAAATACATAAATTATACATAAGATTTGGTATATTCAAAAAAGCGGGTGAAAATATTAGAGGTGCAAGCTAATAAATCGACCTCATTTTTTAAGTCAAATAATTTAAGCTTCGAAAACCTAATTTTGAACTCGTTAGTTTAAAATCCTCCAAAATGAATCATGGACTATATAATGATAATTCAATATCTGACATTCGAAAGGGCACGAGCTGGGTTTTCTAGACACATAAAGTAAACACAACAAAAAGTCAGGAACTTGATTTCACCGTACCTCTCTTTCGAACTCTCTGTGTTTGATTCGCCATTAGGCTTGTTACTCGCATCTGCAACGTTTTGCGAGTCAGAGCTCGCTTCCACCGGAGTCTTTGACATAAGTTCTCTTCTTCAAATAGATACAATCAGGTGTAAAAGTGTCTCATGTGCATAATTGTGCAAATTCAGAGAAACCGCCATCACTAACGTTAACACACAATGTGTTTTGATCTTGAAAGAAGAAACCATAGCAATCACTGAATAGGGACTGGTGACTAGTTTCTAATCAGGAAGAAAACCAAGATGGAGGAAAGTTGGCGATTAGATGCTTTCGACGATGGCTCGCTCAGTAAGTGAATTACCTCTTGCTTCAGCGTGGTACCGGTTCCAGTATGTATAGAGTTGCTTATTATATCTTGATATTACTCCTAGAAATCGTAGGCGAGGCGCAGTTGAGGAAGTATGGTAAATTTCTTGAAGAATATGCGTCGCAGCTGAAGGGTATCGAAGATGCTTTGGACGATTCACTCGGAGAGTCATGGGACTTCACTCTTGACCCGATCTCACTGCAGGTGTTGAATTATCAGTCTTTAACATAGCTGTTTACGTGAACTATTTTGTAGCTGAAAGCTAAAGGAAAATTTCATCTGCCTTGCACGGTTTGTACGTCCGGTCGTACTGCCTTACCAGCCCTCCATAACTTTCATATGTAGGCTGGACTCACAGAACACTGTGAGTCTTCAGTGCTCGTGACAAGAAGTTACAGTACTCAAGCAATACTTATATTCAGCCTAGAGGACGTCACGAATATTACATAGTGCATTTATAATATATAACTGTTCTTTCGCTGACTCATTTGAACATCACTTTTTGAAAGCCATGTTTTTTCCGGCAAATTAGATACCTTTCTATGACTAAGACTTGTATTCCCTGTGGCCCCAATGCCTTTGTATAGTATAACGAATCTTTTAATCTAAATAATGATAATAAAAAGATGGAAAAATTTAAGTTAATAGTGTAAATAACATTAATAATGGCATGCATGTGGTTAGTGTTGTCAGGTGATTATAGTTAATATGGTGCCACAGGGACCCCACTCAGATACTTAATGTTGGGCTTTTGACAGAGTTTCATATTTAGTACCCCATAAAAAACAACTTCAAAATTTGTCAACCCCAAAAAAATCCCTATATTTTTTAGCATACTGTCCAGTAAACGGCGCTTATGTTATTGTTGATTTGAAATGATGAAAATTCTAATACCCAAAAAAAATCCCTTCATTTTTATTGCAACCCAAAAAATGCCCTATTTACCAAAATTTCAGACCCAAAACCCTTCAGATGGCCTCTGTCACTAAAATTTATTAGTTCAAGTTAATTGTATTGTAATGATGACGGCATCCTTCAAAGCACGAAGTCGTATTTTAGGGAGCGAAGATCTATGCCATTAATGTTTCTAGTAACTAGTTAATCGATTGTGTACATACAGAAAGCAATCTCTTCTTTATCAGGTCCTTCCATATGAACAGACAAGGTTATTGGAGCTCATAAAAACAGATAATAAGGTATTTTCATTGTTTACAATAATTTTGTTATAAGCAGTGTTTGAACTTTGTTTTCAGTGTAACTCCAAGGAAATGTTTAGAAGTTTACACTTCTTTAGAAAAAAATAATTGTCTCACAAAAAGGGGTTCAGAGTGGCTATGGTTATGTCAATTTATTTTTTAGTCTCTTCAATATTGTTAAAACTTGGTCACTAAACTGAAGTTGAAAACTTCTAATTAATTGCCACCAACTTTGCAAACAAGCCATTGACAAAATCTTTTTTTTGTTAAGTTCTATAGAATTCAATTTAGAAAAGTAGAACAGGATCAAACCCTTGAAGGCATTAAAATTTGTTTTTAAGGTAACATTCAATTAACAGTGGTTTCATTGTAGAAGAAGAAGAATTTTTTAGATGTGTACCAGATTTAAACTCAGTGGCTAAAACCATAATTATTTTGTGTATAATTTACATGCAAAACTAGAGATGAATACTTATCCAGCCTTTATACTGTAATCCATTTTTATTTTCAAATGTTTATGGTAACAGTTAACAAACAGCAGATTTAAATAAAGGGGATTACATAAAATTAACAGGTATATTGCCCTATTTAGGAAGGGGTCAATTTAACAATCTGCAACAGTGAGCTAACAATAATTATGTAGTGTGACATGTGGTCACTTCGCTAGCACATGTAGATTGAGCTCACTGAACAGACCATGTGCTCTGGCCAATATTGCGGACTGCTAGTGTCGGTATTGTTGTTTTATTGTTGGACACAATTACTCAACATTGCATGTAGTTCTTACTTAAATTATTATTTTGTGCACAGGTTTTTAACAAGGTCATCACTGTGTTTTCCTCCCTTTGTCGTGAGATTTCTGAACTGAAGTACGAGGTACGAGATATTATTTTTAAAACTAACTTGTTGGGGTTTAAAATAGCAAGTTGCTCAAAAGTCAAGAATTGGTCTCACAGTATATAAAGATATTATTCAATCGTCCCTTTGTGGTTATGGACTAGTCCAGAAGTACTGGTTTCAATTAATTTACTTGAAAAAACCTTGAGATTTAGGTCTCAAACTTAGAGATTTATAATGCAGCATTTATAAGTAAAACTAACAATGCAGCATTTATAAGCAAAACTAACAATGTTCAAGATGTCATAATTAGTGTATTTTACTGCTGTAAGTTACAGCTTTATAAATTAAACTAAAACTAAAAAAATAAGATAGCATCATAATATGGTGCAATGTTTATGGTTGTACAAGGCATCTTGCTGCACTCAAAGCAAGACAAACAAAAAGTTTGATTTTGGATCTAGTTAATCGAGATTGGTATCGATTGTGAGAAACTGTTAGATCATGAGATGAGACATGAAACCTGTGTCTCACCGTTAAATCTTGAGAGCTGGAAGGGTAGTTCAAGATGTCAGAAGCTGTATTTTGACTGGTAGTATCCCTGTCTATAAGTTGTTTTGAGTTTTGAGGATTTGTGTTGACCAGTTGATACTTGTGTTTATTAACAACCTGACAGCTCTTAAAATGTATTATTTTTTCATCTCAAAGGCTGAAAGTAAATTTTTTGTCCCACTGTTGCTGTATGAGGAAGTAGGTGAGTGGTTGATAATTAGAATTTGTAGTGAAAAAAAGTTTTCTTTTACTTATAGTTAGTGTCTTCTATCTTCTCAATGTAAGGTTTTAATTGAAATAGATTTTTGTCGTGGTGCACTTTGTCTTGTTTGTGACATGTCTCTCTAAGTAATAGCGCATTTAGTGCATGATGCACTACAGGGATGGTTCCATAGAATTAATGAAAAGCTAAATATTTAATAAAATTAATATTCTTAGATACTGTAAGTACTGGTCTCAATTATTTTAAGTTGGCAATTGAATCAAAGTTTTAAAGAATTTTTTGTAGTCCATCATGACTGCACTAAATGCCCTATTACTTCCCAAAGAGGACACAGAATTGAAGAAGGTTGGGGTGAGCTTTATCTTTGTTTTGATTGATTGAAATTTCTGTGTCCTCTACACAAAGTAAAAGCCACTAAGTGAAATTCTTATAAACAATAATACAGTAATTGTAGGTACAAAACCTATGCCTGCCTATGGGTTCTTTGTTAATGCTGTAGATCAGCGAAACTTAGCATATACCCCATTCCAATGGTAAGGCCTCATTTGAATCCTCATGTTGTATTTATAAATTTGCCACTGAAGGACAAAACTCTATAGAATGGTTATTTCTAGGTTCGGCTGAGCTTGACTGTCCTTAAAATCCCACGACCAAACTCCCAGCTGGCCCCGTAGTTCAGTTGGTTAGAGTGACGTAGATCTGTTTCGTAGGTCGTTGGTTTGAATCCCACCAAGGTCAGAGATTTTTTCTCTTTCCTTCGTGTGGGTTTATGGGGTTCTTTGTTAATGCAGTAGATCAGCAAAACTTAGTGTATACCCCGTTCCAGTGGTAAGGCCTCACTTGAATCCTCATGTTGTCTGTACAAAATGCTATAAATGAAATGTGAGGTTGAAAAATGCATACAAAAATTACATGGAGAAGTATGAAAGACACATAATTGTCCAAGAAAAGAAGGAAAGGACATACATTTATACCCCAGCCAGATGACTCTTAAATGTACAATCCCAAATCCATGCTCTAGTGATCCCTTGTTCCCTTTCTATACTTGTGATCCTTACCCATTCCTCTATCTTACAGACTGTACTGTGACTTTACAAGATGAAACTAGGAGGTTAAAGTTAATAATGTCCCTTATTTTTTGTGAACATTGACAGGGGCTGATAAAGAGTTGGAAGAAGGTGAAGCCCAGGTTCGCCTTGGACGCATGCTCCCCCTACTTCAGGTTTGTAATTTAAAGGTCAAGGACTTGGATAATAAACTACTAATAGGCAAAAAGATAAAATGCAGTTAACATGTTTATATTTTTGAAGTCTTATTTTTGTGTTTGGCTCTATGCAAAAAAAATATGCTACTGTGCAATCATCCATTTGTATCTAAAATTAATTTTAACTGTAATTTTCATCTTAAGATATCTGTTCTGAGCTCTCCCATCCACATTGAACCTTAGTGCTTACTAAATTCAAACTTAGATCTGCCTTGACAATGTTATTGCAACTGCAAGCCCCTAAGGGTGAACAGTGTAATATTTGTATCTGCATTTAAGATTTGGTTTAGGACTTTCTTGAGTTGACCATTGAATTGGTTTAGATAATCTAATGTCATTGGAAATTGTCTTTGGTAGACCTTTGACTTACTCAGAAGGTATTGACATGCTAATAATGTTAATGTTGCAAAAAAAGAAAAAAAAAGAAAGCATGGTTACCACTGATCTGTGTACTGCATGCTTACAAAATCATCTATCAGCAGCAAACCAGCCAGCTCATTCAAAAATCAAGAATTATTTTAGTTGTAAGACTTTTACCCAAACTTACTCAGCCAAACTGACCACAGGAAGCCCCTCAAGATTAATGTTGCTATATGCTTACTACAAAACCAAACAAGCTTATCATCTCCTAGAAGTTGTAAATTTCATGATAGTTTACACAAGTTCCTTTTTTGCCAATGGAGAAATCTGTCGCCATAAATCACAGAGTTTAAAATGAGAAGGATGACAAGCAAAGAAAGCTTTCACTTCATTCTAAAGAGTTGAAACTAATGTCTACTGTATATCTTGCAGGATATCTCAAATTTTATTACACATGCTTACGATGTTGTGAAAACTGTTGTTCAACAGTTGGCAGCCTTGTACACTAAGTGAGTGTGGTTTAAACTACATTAATTATTTTAAAAATAATTAGATTTACAGGTGTATGTAGTTTATTTAATCCTTAACCCTTTCAGCCCCAAACACGACAAATGTTGTGTTGGTAAATTCTCCCAACTAGGGCCCATACTTTTTGTATAACCAGCTTGGGAGAATTTTGCTTTTCATATTCAAAATTTCACCTTGTTTGATCAATTTCCATTTTCTCATTACCAAATGACTTATTTTGTATGTGTTATGTAAGGAGAAGTTCGATGTTGATAAACTGGCCTGGGCTGAAAGGGCTAAACTACAGTTGTACTTTGTTTGTTTTGGTAAACTGTACAAACAGTTTAACCAGTCCTAACAAGCAATTGCTGTACAATGAACCATTTTCATGGAACATTATTGCAGTGAAGTAAGTGCTTTAGATTGGCCTCATGTCCTTTTAATATTTTGGTCACATTATTTAATGTGCTAAACTACATTTTTTATAAAACATTTACTATAAATAAAATGTTATGTATTTTTGTCATATTATTAAGAGAACTCCAATGTTCCTCAGGTATGCACGCATCAAGTACACACATAAATTTATCCTGATTATTGTTTCATTTACAGAGGAGGCCCAAAAGTAATTGATGTTAATGGAGTGCATTTTACAGTAAGTGAATTTTCCAAGTGAATTTTCAACCCAGTAATATTGTTGAAAATTGTGTGATATGTTCATGGGGAAGAAAGTTCATAAAGTTGAATATATTCGAATACTTGTAGATTTGTATTATGTACATGCTGTATGTATAATATATGTACATGTCAAACCTGCATTTTATGGTATTCCACTGCAGACAGTGTTTGACCATCTTGGTAGCCTACTTGCTGTGTTGGTAAAACTAGATGACATCTTGGATTCAAGCCAGACACTCAAAGAACACTGGAAACAGTACAGGAGGTACACTGAATATGAAATCACTAGAGTTTAGTACCCCCACCTCTCCCAGGTAGAAAACTTATCGTCTTTTTATTTTGCATTTATTGATTGTATTGATTTTCTATTGTGGTTTGCTGTACTTAATTAATTTCTCTGTTTTCCAAAGCTGCTGGGTAGCCAATTGATCTGTCATGTGGGAAGGCTAGGTTCAATTCCCGATGCCGGACCTTCACTCAGGGTCTTAGAATAACTGAGGAGAAGGTGCTGCCCTTGCTCTGTCATCTGCAAACCATTAGACTTTGGCCAATTGTCAGATAAGGGCTTTAAACTATAGGCCCAGTCTCTCTTGATCTCCTCTTTGGGGACTTAAAAGAACCCACACTACTTGTGGAGAAAGAGTAGGATTTTCCCGGTGTTGACTGACCTGTCAACTATTGACTGAGAGAAACTCCAGTGAACATCAGTGTGAGCCATATAGCGGACTTTCTAAGACCCTCAGTACCAAAGTCCTCTGTATTACTTGGTAAACTGGTGCTAAAAAGCCTTGATTTAAACCAAATGTATAACATTGTATTGTAAACGCTATAAGTATCTAGAATGCAGATTTTGTTTAGGAAGGATACTGATGCAATGATTTTGGAAGCACAGAAAACTTACTGTTTTGCTATTGTTGACTTATGCTTTTTTCATTCCCCAAAGGATGTTGAAGAGTGTCTACCATAACACAACTATGTTTGGCGTTGATGAAAACAAACTTCTTCCGTTCGAAAAATTGTTGATGAGTTTGGAGGGGCAGGTTTTTGATGGAGTAATCCTTCAGGTAAGAGTTTGGAGGGGTAATTGTTTGATGGAGTAATCCATCAGGTAAGAGTTTCGATATGCAGATAAATTTTTGGTGGAGGAGTCCTTCAGGTAAGAGTTTTTGGGGGCCAGGCATTTGATGGAGTAATCCTTTAGGTAAGAGTTTAGAGAGGCAGGTTTTTGATGAAGTAATCCTTCAGGTACGAGATTGAAGGGGTAAGTTTTTGATTGAGCAATCTTTCAGGCTGGAGTTTGGAGAGATAAGTGTTTGATGGAGTAATCTTTCAGGCTAGAGTTTGGAGGGAAAGATTTTTGTAGAAGTAATCCATCAGGTATAAATTTGCAGGGGTAGGTTATTGATGGAGTAATCCTTCAGGTAAGGGTTTGGAGGGGCTGATTTTTGGTGAAAGAATTCTTCAGGTAAGAGGTTGTTGGGGGCACGCTTTTGATTGAGTGATCCTTCATGCAGGTAAGAGCTTAGAGAGGAAGAAGAAGAAGAAGTTTTGATTGAGTTATACTTTAGGAGAGAGTTTGGAGGGGCAGGGTTTTGATGGAGTAATCTTTCAGAAAAGAGTTAGGAGGGAAAGGTTTTTGATGAAGTAATCCTTCAGGCTAGAGTTTGGAGGGGTAGGTTTTAGTAGAGGTAATCCATCAGGTACAAGTTTGCAGGAGTAAGGTTTTGGTGGTGGAATCCTTCAGGTAAGAGTTTTTGGGGGCCAGGCATTTGATGGAGTAATCCTTTAGGTAAGAGTTTAGAGGGGCAGGTTTTTGATGAAGTAATCCTTCAGGTACGAGATTGAAGGGGTAAGTTTTTGATTGAGCAATCTTTCAGGCTGGAGTTTGGAGAGATAAGTGTTTGATGGAGTAATCTTTCAGGCTAGAGTTTGGAGGGAAAGATTTTTGTAGAAGTAATCCATCAGGTATAAATTTGCAGGGGTAGGTTATTGATGGAGTAATCCTTCAGGTAAGGGTTTGGAGGGGCTGATTTTTGGTGAAAGAATTCTTCAGGTAAGAGGTTGTTGGGGGCACGCTTTTGATTGAGTGATCCTTCATGCAGGTAAGAGCTTAGAGAGGAAGAAGAAGAAGAAGTTTTGATTGAGTTATACTTTAGGAGAGAGTTTGGAGGGGCAGGGTTTTGATGGAGTAATCTTTCAGAAAAGAGTTAGGAGGGAAAGGTTTTTGATGAAGTAATCCTTCAGGCTAGAGTTTGGAGGGGTAGGTTTTAGTAGAGGTAATCCATCAGGTACAAGTTTGCAGGAGTAAGGTTTTGTTGGAGTAATCCTTCAGGTAAGATTTTGGAGGGGCAGAATTTGGTGAAGGAATCTTTCAGGTAAGAGTTTTATGGGGGCAGGCTTTTAATAGAGTAATCCTTCATGCGTGTAAGAGCTTGGAGAGAAAGAAGAAGTTTTGATTGAATTATCCTTTAGGGTAGAGTTTGAAGGGGCAGGGTATTGATGGAGTAATTCTTCGGGTATAAAATTTGAGGGGCAGGATTTTGGTGGAATTATACTTCAAGCAAGAGTTTGGAAGGGTAAGTTTTTTTCTGGCGTAATCGTTTAGGTAAGAAATTAGAGGTGCAGGTTTTGGTGGAATAACCCTTTAGGTAAGAGTTTGGAGGGACAGGTTTTTGATTGAGTAATCCTTCAGGTAAAAGTTTGGAAGGGTAGGTTTTTTTATGGCATAATCGTTTAGGTAAGAAACTAGAGGTGCAGGTTTTGGTAGAATAACCCTTTAGGTAAGAGTTTGGAGGGACAAGTTTTTGATGGAGTAATCCTTCAGGTAAGAAATTAGAGGTGCAGGTTTTTGATGGAATAACCCTTTAGGTAAGAGCTTGGAGGGACAGGTTTCTGATGGAGTAGTCCTTCAAGCAAATGTTTGGAAGATGGAAACATGCATTAGTTCCCAGTTTAGACAAAAATAACAATTGAGTGTCAAAGAACACGTGGTTAAAACTAGATAAAATCTCTTGAACGCAAAACTTCGACAATTTTGTGTACGATAATATTCTCTGATGAAACGAAGTTTCTTGTAGCCTTTTTTCCTGAGTTGATTGTTTTTATGCTGCGTTCAGGGGCGTATCTAGTGTCAGATACGGACGGTAAATGCTCCCTCCCATAAATTTTGGACCAGAAATATTTTTTGTTTTAAAAGAACAAAAGAAAAGCATTTTAGAAAAAAAATTAATGTGTTGTAAAGTTATTTTTAAGTTTGTCGCATGGTTTCACACTGTTTTTTCAATATAGAAACAAACTCTGAACTTAGCCTTTCTAAAAAGATTTTTGATTTGTGAGTCTGGCTTTACTCTGATGCTTTTTGTTCTGCTTTTACTCACAGAACTGCATCGAGCAGCCGTTTGATGGTGAACATGTCAGAGTGGCCCGCAATGCATACTTTGCAGAAGAGTTTCTTTACAGTATTAAAGTCTTATTTAACGGATTGGAGTCAAAACTAGGTCAGTGTCTGAAATGAATGGTATTATTGAACAATTTATTCCCAGTGGTTTTGGTATTTATTGGCGTAGTGGCACAGTGACCGAGTGGTTAGCATGTTAAACTCATTATCTTGAGCCCCGGTCAAACCATTATTGTGTCCTTGAACAAGACACGTTACTTACCCAACTTGTTCCAGTCGACTCAGCTGTATAAATGATTACCAGCTTCTGCTTGGGACTAACTAACCTGTGATGGATTAGCGTCCTGTTCAGGGAGAGTCAGTGACTCACGTCAGTTTAACACTACCGAAACTGGAGAAAAGCACTGACCTATTGGACTACTTGGTTCTAGAAAAGATTTAGTTTAGCTATCTTACAGTTAACGGAAGGAAACTAAGTCAGTGTTTGCTCTTGTCTTGTCGTCGTTCAACAATTCTTTATGTATTACAGCATCTTCTTATTTGTTATGTGTTCATACTGTAGTAACGAACGCTTTTCTTTCGTAGATAGCAAACTAGTTATTTTGTTTCTAAGAGTAAGCTCGCACGAAAAAAGGATTTTCTGGTTTTCTAAATAATCTTCACGTTTTGAATGAGTGAAAGGCGCCGATTTGGCGCTGTTAACTTTCTGGTAAAATTGAGAGATCGTGGAAGAGAAATCTTAGGTTATGATAAGATGTTCGCGGTTGTGGACGCTATTTTTGAGCAATTGCGAAAGAGAAGCCTGAAATTACAGGGATTCGAACCCGTGACACCAGCGATACTGGTGCAACAGAGCTATGCAGCCACATCTGTTGGGAGCAGGTCATTTCTAGTGGGTCCCATTTATGCCATCTGAAGTTGTACAATAACTATTTATGGTTTTTACAGCAGTTGTATGCAATGATGTTATGGCGCGATCTTCGCAGGTGTGAGTGCAGGAGGCTTCTCTTTTGCAATTGCATAAATTGCGTTCCGAGTGCGAAGGCCGTATCATAACGTCATTGCATATAACCGCGGTACAAACAATAGTAAGAGAAATCTGTGAAAGTTCTTAGCAGTACAAACAGGAATCGACTTCATGATCTCTGCCATTACTGAAGCAATGCTTTGAAGCTGCATCTGCCAGGAGCGGGTGCACCCACATCTTGTAACGTTTTTTCTACCTTTAATCGGAACCAACAGGAGATGTCACTGAAGTGGAACAAAGGGAGAAGTTTTTGAATGTCTTGGGACTGTTCGTGTTGTACTATCAGATCTACAGGGCGGTTGATAAGAAGTTTTTCAAAGCGCTTTGGGATGTTCATAAGAAGGTATATAGTTGTTACAATTTTGATGAATTGGTACTCGACTATAGCAGATTGAATTTTATTTAGTAACCAATGATTGAGGGTAATGTAAGGATACAGGGGTATATAATACCACCATTATACAATTATGTCCAGGAATGCATGCAGTTGCCATTGTTGCCAAAATTGCAAAGTTACTAGTATTGGGAAAATTTCAAATGTCGTAGATATTGCAGAAACTATATGATATTAGTATAGGTAATCGCATGGGGCCAAGTAAAATTTAGAATAAATTTCATGAGTGTTAAATGAAATTAGGTAATCCAAAATTTTACGACGAACCTTACGGTTACGTGTTTGCGACATCAAGGGCAAGAGCAAAGGCGTTTTGATTGCATTTTTGCGTTTTTAGAAAATTTTTTGAAAACACTTTCGAAAATCTTCAATTGCGCAAACCAGTGCCGAGTAATGTTGTCTGAGTTAAGAGAAAATGCCCCCGTTGTTATCCAATTAGCTTGAAGTAATTTTCCTTTCTATGTTATAAGAACGTAAGTTGCATAAAAAAGTTCCATCCGCTAGTGTTCGTTGCTGGTGATCTGTCCTGCTTCCTTATCCTTCAGCTTTGTGTCAAAAGTGCCCGCCACATCTACTGTTTGAATCTGGTTCTCTCCACAGATGCCAGCCATACACTTAGGTGGTGATATCATGTTCTTTCCAAACGATTTTCTCCTGAGGCGAATCCCTCAGTTGCGTAAACACGTTGACAAGAAACAGATAGCTGCGGTTGTGTCAGCCAGGGACTCACACTTAACCAACTTCACACAAAACCTGACAAGGTACATTACAGCAATTGAAGATGGAAAGCTTTGCACATGCGTGCTTAAAGTACATTAAACGCTCTTACTAATAATTCCTCTATTATTTTTCGACCTTCCAGACGGGGAGCTTATTGGAGGGGTGGGGGCTATTTAAATCATGCCAATGACCAAAGACAGAAACACAGCGTAAGATCCGGATACCAAACAGATTTAATAGTATCTAATAGCTCAGTGTTCGATTGTCGCTATAATCAGCACCATTCCAAAACAGAAGCCGATACAGTCGTTGACAAAATATGTTTTAACTCCCTTGTCTTTATGTTGGGATTGGAGGAGGCCTATTTCAAAGTTGAAACTCTAGATGGGGGTTTATTAGAGGGGGGGGGAGGGGCTTAATAGAGTGTTTTATGGTAAAATGTTGTTACTGTTGATACTACTGTAAGACCACATAGGCAGTGGGCATCATTTGTGCTTTAAAGCTGTTAGTGGCTGCCAACTACCTGTAGCATACATGTGCAGCACTTGTAATGTTGATCTTTCCAATCACACCCCATAAGTTTTGCACTCCAGTGGTGAAGAGTATTTTTATAGGTTGCATGACCTTTCCTCTATCTTCTTTTTCTTCTCTTCACGTACTTTTCAGGGATGCACAGATGTACTACATGCAAGTCAGTTCCTGGATGGTTCAAATGGAATCAAATCTTGCAAAGGGTTCAGCATTGGTCGATGATATAAATAAGAGATGTAGTTTGTTTATTCAAGTAAGTTCTGAAATTTTGTGAAGGCAGGAGAGAGTGGCTGTTGGTTATCATGTATCAGCACCCTCAGAATTAGAGAAATTAGTAAATTTGTTTGTTCACATTGGCTTTTGATATTATAGTGAGTTAATTCTAGTGGTGGTTGTTATGACGATGATTGTGTGATAGTGGTGGTAACGATTATAATGATGTGATGGTGGTAATGATGATGCGATGGTGGTGATGACAGTGATGATAATGTGATAGTGGTGGTAAGGATTGTGATGATGATTAAGATGTGATGCGGTTGTGATGATGATAAAGTGATAGTGGTGACAACTTTGATGTAATGAAGGTGGTTATGATGATGATGATGTGATGATAGTGATGATGATGACCATGATGATGATAATAGTAAATAATGATGATAGTGATGGTGATGGAGGTGGTGATAAAGTGATAGTGGTGGTGACGACTATGATGTGATGATGATGTTTATGATGATGGTTTGATGGTGGTGATGATGACCGTAATGATGATGGTAATAGTGGTAATGATGATGACAAAGATGATAAAAATGATGGTGATGATAACGATAATGGTGGTGATAAAGACGGTGGTGGTGATGATGATTATGATGATTTATACTCTTTATATCTTGCTGCAGGGTATCCTATACGCACAAAACATGGGTCATAATGTGAGAACTGTCATGAACATGCACCTAGTTCTGTCGAAGCCACTCACTAAGACGGCAGTGTTGGCTCTCTGTCGTTTGACTGAACTTCTTAAGGTTGGTTAATCCAACCCGCTATCTTGAATTTGACATGCAAATCTTGCTTTTTCTTCAGAATTATACGAATGTCAAGGCTGAAATTGGGAGAACGTAAAAAATATCCCTTTTTAATTTTTGCTTAATCTGTTTCTAGTGCAACAGCGCCATAGCAACAGGAAGTTAAAGGATACTCAATTCAGTAATTAGACGAGTTTTTTTAGGGAATTCTTTTTTAGAGATGCAGTGTAGAAACTACTTAAAGAGAACATTTTGAAGCTCAAATGGTCGAAAGTTCTGGCCTCACCTCAATCAGAAACTAGACATCCATAAAAGGCAAACCC
The DNA here is from genome assembly GCA_027575215.2 of Hydrozoanthus sils. Taxonomy (NCBI): domain Eukaryota; kingdom Metazoa; phylum Cnidaria; class Anthozoa; order Zoantharia; family Hydrozoanthidae; genus Hydrozoanthus; species Hydrozoanthus sils. The sequence continues at coordinate 18,100 of JAOBRD020232160.1, forward strand.
AGAGCTCTTGCTTATGCACATAGACTTGTTCATAAATGGCGTCTTTTGTGCCCATTCAAATGAACCCTACTAGCCTCGTTCTTGAATTAAACTTTCTAAAGACTTTGTTACTCAGAACGAGGCTGGTAAGGCTAATTTGAATGGAGACAGTAGAATGTTAAATCGCTGGGTCTTTTGTGAAGAAGGTCTATTCTACGGTTAACTTTACGCTTGCCGAGTTATTTTTAAGATCAAAGTTGTCAGCTTTGGGCGAACTCTGAAAAATGAATTTAAAAACAACAACAATGATAATGATAACCTAAACACAAAGCTTATTCCTTTCTCGAGCCAAGTGGCCCAGTAGAACGGTGCTTTACTACAGTTTCCGTAGTGCTAAGCGGTCCCCCTGGACAAGACACTAATTCATCGCAGTTATTATGATTATGGCAATAAAAGAATGAATAATAATGAATAATAATAATAATAGTAGTAATAATAATAATAATTATTATAATTATTATTATTATAACTATAATAATAAACATTTCATGAACATACTTATCAAGGCAAACAAAATGAATGCCAATGAAAGGAAAGTTTCCAACTACTGACTCAAAATTTATAAAACTTAAAGAGCTTTCAATTTAACTTGAGTTTTGTTCTACACTAGGCTGTAGAGCACACCTTCCATCGTCGAAGTATGCTGATCGCGGAAAGTATCAACCATATTCTTCAGCATCTGACTTTCATGGCCTTGGCTGCGATCGACACTGCAAAGGTGAGCAAATTAACCAATAAATTTATTTGCTCCCGGCCTCATTGAAGTACTAACATTTTATTTGTTATTCGCAAAGAAAGGTAGTGATAATTTTGAATTACCATATCTAGATAAACTGATAAAATAGTCATGAGAATCCGAAACGGTTTTTTGGGCAGATTAAATGTTTGGACCAGAGACTGTTGTTGAGCTTATTAATACTTGATATTTTCACACAGAAACGCATTGTTGCAGACAAGAAATACACTGACAAGAGATTAGTAAGTTTTATTTTGTTCCCATCCATTTACTTAGACAGAGCTTTAGTTAAGTAACCTGCTTTTCACTTTGTTACTGTTTTGAATTCGTGAAAGTTTTGCGTTTTTTTATCACTTATAATGGAAGTTCTTGTGTTGTCCTTTTGTAGGATGTCCTAGCAGCCCTTGTTTTGGTACAGAATGCCCTAAACGGACCGAGTAAGTTTATAAAGCCGTTTGTTAACGATTAGCAGGATTTGTACGGGCCCGGGAAATCCTGGTAAACCCTGGAAAATTTTTGAAGCCCTGGAAATCTCTGAAAAAGCTTTGGAAATTTTTTCTTATGCCCTGGAAAATTTCATAGAACTTTATTGAAAAAACTAATCTGGTAAATGATGCGTTTTTTTTCTTTTCAAGTAAAAATTAAGATTTTAGACTGTCGGTATTACATTAAGTTCAATAAATACAAATTTTTACGACATTAACTACTAAAACGTTGTTTAAACAGGTGATTGTGAACATTATTATTTTCGTTCCGGGTTTAAAGGACCCTGGAAAAGCCGTGGAAAAACGAAAAAACAGCCCTGGAAAACCCTGGAATTTTAAAATTTTAAAGGTGTACGAACCCTGAATTAGATTGTATATGCCTTAGCTTTACTTCGCAACTGTTATATAGAAAGGGTCTTCAATGACCCTCCTCTCAGTTGACTCTGCTGTTCTTATTATTAGTTCTCCCGGCTAGATTGGAGTTATCTTGAGAATAGACAAAGAATTCAATGAATTGGTAGTGAAAAGGGAAAGGCTTTCCTTATATGGACAAAAATATTGTTTTCAGATTATGTATATAGTCTCATTTTATATGTAGGTTATACAGGGTGTTTCAAAAGTTCGTTCCGATTTACTATTGTTAATAATTCATTAGACAAATCAGTTGTCTCTTTGAAATTTTTCAATAAATTGAGGTAGAGAATCTATTGAAATAGCTAGAAATAGCAATCTTAATTGTCGCCAAATATGCACACGCGTGTTTTCCGCCATTTTTTCCGCGCCCTTTGTGTATGATGTTCTTTTCCCGATTTTGTTGTTGTTCTCTGTTTCTTTCCTAACTTTTTGCTTTCTCTGTCACAAAAACCGAGGTTAGACATTGTTTATGATAGAGCTCAAGCAGCCTTACTACGATCATCTGGTCATTTAGTCAAATAAGTCGCTGAATATTTTAACAAGATGGTACGTTTGGTAAACAAGTGGTCAAGAAGAGAGTACTTCGAAGACAAAACAAGAAGCGGACGACCATCTGTTTTAACCAATTGTGCTCGGAAATTAATAGAGAAAGTGAAATACAGACGGAACAATCCCGGCAACAAGGAAGATTCCCAAGAATTTTCAGCAGAAAAAATATCAAGGTCTCGATCATAACGATCTGGAGACACATGACTAAAAAAGGAAGAAAGGGTTTCAAGCCAAAGAAATACCACTGCTAAGCAAAAAGCAAAGGAAAGCCTGTTTGAGGTTCACCAAGATATACATGAAGCTGACAGCAGAGGATTGGGACAATTATTTTTAGCTTACAAGTGAATATCCTAAATATCTCTTCCATTACCCAAATCCAAGAAACGATATCTTATGGGGCTCGCAGGAGTGTGGTATTCTTCCAGCTTTCCAAATGAAGCAAAGTGCGTAGATTATGATGTGGGGTGACATGACGGGTCGTGCGTTCACAAAATTACACATGCTATCCACAGGCCAAACTTTAACTTCTGAATACTACAAATCCTTGAGAAAGAAGTGAAACCGTTAACATCATGGCCTCAGGTGACAGGTAGCCAGATAAAGAGGAAGTTGTGTAGGTCAAACTGAAAGGGATGCCGTTCGTTCAGGGTGGAGCACCGGTTCACACCTCAAAGACAACGCATTATGTCAAAAGAATTTGCTTAACGTTATAGCCAAGGATGGCTGACCAGCAAACTCTCCCGATCTCAATCCTATTACGAACATCTGGAGTATCATTGATGAGAAAAAGTACAAAGATCAAGCCTTCAAAACAATGGAAGAGCTGAAAAGGCGGCTACGCATGGAAAAATGTGGCTCTTGACAAGCTCAAGGAACACGCACATTCTATGCCTAGCTGCTTAGAAAACGATAATAAAAATAAAGGCGAACAATCTGATCACTAATAGCTTGAATAATCGAATGAAAATTAATCAAAATATAATATATCAAATTTTTAAGAGGTAAATTGAAAAAACAATGAAACGATAGAAGAAAACAAATCGGAACGAACTTTTGAAACACCCTGTATTTGTGAGAGTGATGCTGTGTATTGTTGTGACTTGTCGGAATATCAGGAACGAGGGAATTTCCAACAGATTTTGCCGTAAATATTAGGTTTTGTCTTGTCTACGAATTCATGGTAACTCATTTTTCCCTGATGTTTGCTTCAGGTACCAAGGAACGAAGATTAGTTGTTCAGCTGGCACTTCATGTTGGGATGCAAATGGTAACAATACATTAAAACATACAAACATACATGTATATTCTACAAAACCTACCGTTCGCAGGCATTCCTTATAACATTTACATTCCAAATCTCTCGCTCTATCCACAAAAACCTTTCTCATAGAACAATACCTGCATCATCATATAAACGAGGAATTGATTTTGTTAACTACCGTAAACTGTTTTAGGGTTAACTATAGAAATAGTTATTAGTTCTTCAGTACTTGTGGGTAGTTGGAAGATCCAACAGGTTTTACAAAACGACTCCGAGGACCTACGATTTAACGTCCTTATCCGAGAAGACGTGAAGTTCTAACCGTTTGCAGATGTTAGAGCAAAGACAGCACCTTCTCCTCAGTTGTTTTAAGACCGTGAGTGAAGAGTCGAACCCGTGAGCTCCCGCACGACAGACTGGTGCCTTAGAACTGGGCTAGCCAGGCGGCGATATTCTAGGAATATAATTCACCTTTGGGTGCAAAATCGGTTCAGTAACGACATTGCTATTGTTTACTAACTAATGATTCTGTACAGAAAGCGTTTAAGGAGGATGAGATGAACAATCTGACAGCTTTGTTAAAAAAACTGGAAATTGTGAGTGATCTGCGAGCACAATTGAAAGATGTCTGCGACTGCGGCTTTCTGCACTGGCACAAGGTAAGTAGAAGAACAACAGACGTGTAGCTAAATTCTTCTAACAAGAACTCATACATTTTATGTGACCAAATTTTGAGAGTTTCGCTTTTCATCTTTAGTAGTTTCTATGTTTGATCGATTCCCATTACAAAATGACTTGTTTTGTTTATGTTATGTAAGGAGAAGTACGGCTCAAAGAGTTAACCTTTTCAGTCCCAGTCAGTTATCAACATCTTACTTCTCCTTACTTAACACATACAAAACAAAGCTTCAGTTATGAGAAAATGAAAGTTGGTCAAACAAAGTAAAACACTGATGATGAACAGATAAGTATTTCTAATTTTGTACCATGAAAAGTATGATTGATTGATACAAGTGGGGCTGAAAAGGCAATATTGCGTTTAGGGTGTGTTCTCAAACTTAATTTGGACAATACTCAGCAGTTGTCGAGTATATTTTTCCAGCTTATGAAGACTTTTGTGACTTGCACCTGAGAGTCCAGGCTTGAGATTGTGTCACTTAAAACATGTGCAGTGTTATCTCGTTGTATCACGTGATGTTCGATTACATTACGCGATATAAGAAATTATCTTTTTTTTCCAGGTTGTGCTACCGATCTACTTAGATGACTTGTTCGAGAATGCTGTGGACGTGCATAGAATTCATGTAAGAGCTTCGAGCCTTTAAATGCTGAATTTCTTAAAGCGAATTTATTATAACTTTGTGAAAACCCTAAACTTACGCAACATTGCTATTGTTGTTAACTGTTGCAGTACATGATTGGAGCCCTGAGAGACTGTGTTCCAGTCTTACAGCAGGTTAAACACGAGTCCTCGCCCCAGGTCATGCTGGATGCGTTTGAGAAGGAGATCATGGATGAACTGGCCGAGGTAGAACTGCGTTTTGACTAAGTTAACATGATAACATGCAGTGCTCGAACTTGCCACCTACAGTTGGTTGGCCACTGCTAGAATTTGTGAGTATTGTGCACTTGCGCCCACAGTCTATTTTATCAGCGGCTCCTTGAACACAGGGTCTGTTGGAGGTAACTTGAAATTGACCCAAAATTCTTTTAATGCGCAAAGCCTCTGAGATACTTGGAGAAGATTTTCCTGCAAATACTTTAGTCCACATTCGAATTCCTTTCCTCCGATCTTGTGCAGAAAAGTAAAAAGTAATATGATTGGTTTTCCAAAGGAAGGGGTGGGGGTTTGGGGGGTGGTGGAGGGGCATTTAAGAACGTTCACTCGTGTAATTCCAAATGGTGAAAGGAAAGTTTGCGAAAGGCAGGTGGTGCAATACCTCCGTGAAATAAAAACTTTTGTTAGCTTAACCCTTTCGGTCCCGATCAGTTATCAACATCCAACATGTCCTTACTTAAAGTGCCTATGAAATGAAATATTTGGTATAGATTTTTGTAACTCAGTGGATACACCTTGCTAATGAGGAGTAGCAGTGAAAATATTTTGTCATAATTTTTTATGGTTCTCGAGATATTAACATTTAATGTTTTCAACTCATGACGTCACAAGGTTAGAAGGCAAAGTTTC
>JAOBRD020232269.1:0-25112 GCA_027575215.2 Hydrozoanthus sils
GCCGGCTGGAGTAGTATATTAGTTGGATGTGTGAGGACATTTATAAATGTCCTCGCACCCCCAACTACTATACTACTGGTGATGAAAAACATTAGAACGTTTCGGCCGTTCGGCATTCATCAGCTAAAATATGGTAAATGTGTTCTAGAGAGTGGTGAAGTGAACGTAATGGCAACCTAGACTTGCAGTTTTTCATAAAAACTCACAGCGATGATTCTTAACGTTGATCTGGCATACTTAGTCTTGCTAGTAGTACGCCGACCAGTTTACCAAGTTTTGGCCCTCTCTGTGCCCCTTTTGGCAGCGTGAAACCCTCAAGGCATTATGGTAAGACATACAGCGGCCATCTTTTTCAGTTTTATAATTGTGTGCTTTCATTGGTTTGTGCATATGTTGTCGTCAACAGAATGTCATCATAGACATGAGGTCCATGTTGAAAAACGCCATCAAAGGAGATTACATCGCCGATAACGATCCCTCAGTGAGTACAGCTCCATAACTATGCCCGTTTAAGGGCTTGATCTCTTGTACTAGAGTTAGTTTGCTGGTCGGCTTACGTAACTGGTTGATTTCTAGTTCATATTGCGAAACACAGTTTGGGGAACATTTAGAAGAAAACAGGGACAGGCAGAGAGGCAAACAGACAGATAAACCGACATAAAGACAGACCGAAAAGTAGAAACAAGGATATATAGATAAGCTAGATTGTATTTGATTAGGTTACTATAGATTGTATGAGGCGAGACGAGATTAGACTAATCTAGATTAGCTAAACTAACTTAGATTAGATTAGAGTAGTATATATTAACATAGACTGATTAGCCCAGTTGGCAAGGCGCCAGTCTGTCGTGCGGGAGGCCTGGGTTCGATTCCCGGTGCCTGACCTTCACCCAGTGTCTTAAAATAACTGAGGAGAAGGTGCTGCTTTTGCTCTAATATCTGCAAACAGTTAGACCTTCACGTCTTCTCAGATAAAGACGTTGAACCATAGGCCCTCTTAGTCCTGTAATTGGGTTGTAAAACTGATGGCCTTACGAATATCGGCTACAAAGTGTATGTGTTCATAAGTTAATTAATTAGTATGCTTGGGCCCATACAGGACAGGTTACTCAAGCCTTTGGGTGGCTTTACAGGTCTGTCAGGCGAATGGCGAGATTTAGCTGCAGTAATTAGCAGGGTAAGCCAATAGTAATTAGCAGGGTAAGTTAATAGTAATTAATAGGGTAAGGTAATAGTAATTAGCAGGGTAAGGTAATATAGTAATTAGTAGGGTAAGGTAAAAGTAATTAGCAGGGTAAGGTAAAAGTAATTAGCAGGGTAAGTTAATAGTAATTAGCAGGGTAAGATAATAGTAATTAGCAGGGTAAGTTAATAGTAATTAGCAAGGTAAGATAATAGTAATTAGCAGGGTATGGTAATAGTACTTAGCAGGGTAAGATAATAGTAATTAATAGGGTAAGGTAATAGTAATTAGCAGTGTAAGGTAATAGTAATTAGCAGGGTAAGTTAATAGTAATTAGCAGGGTATGGTAATAGAAATTAGCAGGGTAAGATAATAGTAATTAGCTGGGTAAGATAATAATAATTAGGGTATGGTAATAGTAATTAGCAGGGTAAGATAATAGTAATTAGCAGTAAGTAACTTAAGCATTAGAGTGGCTTTAACTTGATTTTTCTTTTTTTTTCTTAAAGGATATATATTTACACAATCCAAACGTAAGATGGGATGACATAATCGGCCTCGACGCTGCTAAGCGGTTGGTCAAAGAAGCTGTCGTTTATCCCATTAGGGTGAGTTGGATACAAATTTGGTACAGACTTCAGTTCCCCAGAAATACTCCCAATGGTTTTAACACCTTTGCCCAGTTGTTCTAAGATCGTTTAGCACTAACTCTGCATCGTTTCAATTCTTAACCTACGTTCTTCTCTCCGATCTCACAAAAAATGATTTAAGCTGTAACCTTGGAATTGAAAGTTTTCCCTTGGAAAATCTAAACAATGTCTTTTATAAGAACTGCAAACCTTTCTTCAGAGAAGAAATTACTGCTTGCACTTCAGCTTAACCCGGGATTAAAGTTAACCAGCCTTTGACCCTCTGACACTTGTGATTAACTGTAACCACCATGCAATTGGAGGGTTACAGTACCAATATTACGAGGAATCGCCCGCGTGGCTGGTTTATTCGTCTCACTAGGTTTTTTTTTATCAGTGTCACTTTTCCAAGTGCTGTCTACAAGCGCTTTATATAACTCGTTTATAAAAAATATTTAAATTATTGACAACTTGAATGCCTTCGAGTTTGTGGTATTTTTTCATTTATTGGTTGTACCATACTTTGTTTCCATGTAGTACCCACAACTTTTCACTGGTATTCTTTCGCCGTGGAAGGGGCTGTTACTGTACGGACCCCCAGGTATGTTCCAGCTCCATAAAGATACAATGAGTAAGGGTAACAATATAGATGTTATGGAGAATTGTTGTGTAAATCAGAAAAAAAGTTACCAACTTATCACGTGTCCCCAATGTTTTAATGACCATATCCAAAATATTTGCTTTTCTTGTTTTCTTGTCCTTGTTGTTTCTTTTACACGCCAATCAGACGTTTTTAATCTAACGCGGAGTTCTGCTTGCCTTTTTTACAATCCGTTGTGGTCGTTCAAGGTTACCAGAAAGTGTCTACTTTTTGATAAATTACGTAGTTTTTACTTTAAGGTGAAATAAAAGATACTGAGTAACTGATGCAATCTGTGCTAGAAATAAATAAATACAAAACAAATTATGTTTGTATGGACTTAAGCTCTCTTCAGCCCCTAAAAATCTGAGTTCTTGACGGAAGTTGAACCCATTCCCCTCTGATTACCGATCAGACGTTCCATCACCTAAGGAAAGGGGGAAGGGGAGGGTATGGGGACAGAGCGGGGGAAGGGGGGTTGTAACTAACTAACTTCGTTCTCCACGCTGGATTTTGTGAATATTTTACTTTAGTTCGATACTACGGCGATGCACGAGTGCCGATGGTCTTTTTAGTCGATCCTTATTTAAACACGAAAAAGATCGATTTACCAACACAGTACTTGTTGTCTTTTTGACTGAAAGAGTTTTATAACAACCTCTGTTCGTAGGAACTGGTAAAACTCTGCTGGCGAAGGCTGTGGCAACTGAGTGCAACACGACATTCTTCAATATTTCGGCATCTTCTATTGTCAGCAAATGGAGAGGCGATTCCGAGAAACTTGTTCGAGTAAGTACTTTTTAAATTCGGAATGCGAAGCATTTCGAATTTATTGTGATGAAGAGAAAAAGTCATCGTAAACTTTTGCACGTGCTCAGAACGTTCGTAAGCATGATTGACGCGCGGAGCAGGCTGGGAACTGACGGGCGGTAGTTAATTACGTGAGCGACGTTGAGTTTAGTTTTGGAGAAGGACTGAGAAGTTTGGAGTACAATTTTATTTGCTGTTTGCGGTTGAAACATCTCCAAGTTTCATTTTTCGTCGCACACAGGTCCTGTTAATTGTTGGCATAAATTGTTGTTGCAATAAGGCTAGATTTCCTTTATCGATTGTTTTACGGATTCTTTCGTGGGAGAAAAGCGTATGTCGGGGAACGATTTAAAAATAAAATTAAGACACAGGAGACCAAGGAATTCAAGAAATAGGCTAATCAATTAAAAATCTACTACAAATCCCAACTGGATGTCATATTTTCACCTTCTGTTCTACCACTCACACACACACACACACTTCTGAAGAACTCAAATACTTGTGTGTTTCATGTATAAATTCACAGAACGCACTTCGTTTTTCCAGAGAAATTTAATAAAAAAAAAAAGAACTATTGCTTCATAATCTAGATTTCTTTCTGTTGTTTCGTCTTGGACTACTACAGTAGTTGTCCAATCTATTCGCCTTCTGGCTGTTCCGACCGGGGTGAAGTTTCAAAACAAACTAAACGCAGCTTTCAAAGCTTTTGTTCTAGCTTTTCCGACTCGATGAAGGATTTTTTCAATTCACAGCATAAAATTAGAGGTTTATCTTGTCTTGGAAATCAGAAAGGTTGATAATTCATGTTAAAATTGTCTGCTCTACTGTGCGGCAAGAAATCAATTGTGCAAAACTATTTTGACAAAAATCTATTCGACGGCAACGTAAAAAAACTGGCCGAAATTGTTACTTACATTTTGGACAAATCCATTGAATTCCGAATTGACCCAAGGGGTCCTTTGATTCTGTAGGTTATGTATTACTGTATAATGTATCCCCCTGTTGTTGTTCATAATGCCCTTGTATTGTATATAGGATTGTTACTTTCAACTGGTTAACCTGTAGTCCCACTTAATTGACCATTCCGAAAAAATATGGCGACCTGTACATTTACCCACAATCCCAAGCGCGTAAACGTCTTAAAATTGCCCAAAGTTTCACCAATTATGACCTTCACTGAGCCTCGTTTAGTGCTATTAGGTTCGCAATGCATTGTGGTAAGTTGTGCAGCCGCCATCTTTTTCGGACTGGTCGATTACGCAGTGTTTGTTGTTAGTTGTGGTGTCTGTAAAGCCGTGGCTACACGGTGCAACATTGCCTGCAACGTTGCGCACAACAGGAGAATTTCACCGTGTAGCCACTTTTGAAATTGTTGCACGTAACGCTGCACGAAGTAGAAACCGATCCTACTCCTGCAACATTGCACGCAACGGTTTCACTGAGTGGCTACACGAAGGGTTTCAGTTGCGCGCAACGTTGCATGCAATGTTGCACCATGTAGCCACGGCGTAAGTCCGAACCTGTCTCAAATGGTAATTGAACGCATGGTTTTGTCCTCCTATAAATGTAATGAATCAGTAGTAGCTTTTATCCATAATCAGTTACATCATCCTTTTCCTCACAAGCAGAGCTTGCTCCTAATATCATTTACGTCGTCATCATGGTTATTGTTATCATCACAGGCGTTAACACCATCTTCGTCATCATTATTGTTATAATTGTCGTAGTTTTGTTGCCGTTATATTTTCAAAGTCGTCATCATCATCATTGTCGCCATCATTATTTCGTCATCATCGTCATAATTTTGCTGTCGTCGTTATCTTCAATGTCATCATCACCATCATCACCACAATTATCATCATCATCATTACCAAGATCGTCATCTCTATCATTGTGATCATCCTTTTCAACATTTGTTTTTATGATGTTCAGCTAACAATTTAACACCTTTATTTGTAGAACTGGAAACACAACAATCTAGTTGTACTTACCGTTTTGCAGGTGCTGTTCGAGTTAGCGAGGTTTCACGCCCCATCAACAATCTTCTTAGACGAACTTGAGTCAATAATGGGTCAAAGAGGAAGCGGAGGCGGAGGGTAAGTGACGGAGAGCTCGCTTTATCTTAGTATATGAAAAATGTTCATAAATGTTGAACACCTAAAAATATGGCTAGCTTCAGGAATTTTAAAAGTTTATTGTAATTATTGTTTTTGAAATCGAAACATTTTGAACTTTCGGGACAGGCAAAAAAAATCCAAATTTCGTTTTCCCAAAGTTTAATTTCTTCACCAAAATAGGCTTTTCTAATACAACTTGGTATTAAATATGCAGCCAGTCAATTTCCAGTATTAAGTTTGACAGAAGGTTATGGATCAAAGTTGAATACAATTGGAGGGAGAAATTGTACCTTGAAGCTTCTTCTAATTTTCGGGATGGAAGTTGCTTAATCTTCATTTAAGTATGTTTTAGGAAGTTTTAAGAAAGTTCTAGAATGTTATACCAAGAATATTGACTAACTTTTCTATCTGCCCGTTTCCTTTCAGGGCATGGTTGTTCAAAAACCGATTAGCCCTAGCACAGGGTTAAGTATATTTTGATCCATGCTCGTGTTTCTTGCGAGCCGTTAACTGGCTTCAAATTTGTGGTTGACGTGTTTGAAGTTCTGAACAGTGTTTGTAAGCAAAGCAACCTTTTTAATGCCAAGATATAACTGTTTTCATTATCCCTTTGCTGAAATTAACTGGCTTCTGATCAACCGGGCCCAGATGATTAAATTAAACTTTCCTTTGGTGATGACCAATATGTATTTTCTCCCCAGTGCCGAACATGAAGGCAGTAGGCGGCTGAAGACAGAGCTGTTAGTTCAAATGGATGGTCTAGCGCGTTCAGACGATCTCGTTTTTTTGCTTGCAGCCTCCAATCTTCCATGGTGAGTTTGTTACACAGTGCAGGGGTTGGCGCAGTGATAAGATCTGTGCTTCCCAATCCTGAGGTCCCTGGTTTGGCGATCCCCGTCAAGATTGAGAGTTCAATATTCGGCGACTTTCTTTCTCATAGCCTCTGAAGTAGACGTTCGTTTTGTTTTTTGTATGATTTAGAACCCAACTTTCAGGCCCTGGATTGCGTCAAAATAAAGCGTACCGCCTGGCTTGCATACCATCTTTCCCGCCTAAGTCCACTCAGCTTTCCATCCTTCCGGGTCGGTAAAATGAGTACCAGTATACATGGACCGCTCTGAAGAGGGTGTCAGAGGTGCCTTTATATATGCTCCTGTTCTGTTGACACCTTTGAGCATGCTCATTGGAAAATGAGCTATATAAATACACGACTTTTGTTTTACTTTACTTGTACTTTACTTTAAAAGCAGAACACCTAACTTATTCATTGGGCTTGTGGGTTTTTTTGTTGATGCTGTAGATCGGCGAAACTTCGATTGTACCCCGTTTGAAGTTACAAGGCATCGAATCAAAATGTGCTAAGTTTACACATATACCACTCAAGGTTATTTCTATGCTATGCTATGCTATATGCTTGCCAAACTATCCTTAAAATCCAACGACCAAACTCCCAGCCGGCCCCGTAGCTCAGTTGGTTAAAGCGACGTAGATCTGTTTCTTAGGTCGTGGGGTTCGATTCCCACCGAAGTCAGAGACTTTTTTCTCTTTCCTTTGTATTGGCTTATTAGGTTCTTTGTTGATGCTGTAGATCAGCGAAACTTGATTATTGGCCTCACTCGAATCTATATGTTGTACTAACTCATTTGTACAAGATAAAACCTAATATTTGAGTAGGAGGCTTTTACTAATTGGCTAAGTCTTTCCAACAAAGGATCAGGGCAGCACGTACGAATGGAGGTTGATTAAGATTTGATTCTTTGATATCCCTTAAAACTGGATCCACGAATTATTGGTTTGTTGTAATCGACTGATTTTATTTTTTCTTCGATTTCATCAGTCATTGTGACTAGTAAAAGTGACCTTGGTACATGTTTGATTATCCTGTTTGATGAGGATAATTTTTTGGAGTGTAATACTAAAGTTTGTCATTTTGAAATTTAGCATGAAGAGTATGGTTTATAAGCCCTGAGAAGATATGCAGTTTCGAAACTTTTTCACTTTTCCGGGAAGTCAATACTTTTTCACTTTTTGAAGTCAAAACTCTTTTCATTTTTCCGGGAAGTCAATAACTTTTCACTTTTTGAAGTCAAAACTCTTTTCATTTTTCCGGGAAGTCAATAACTTTTCACTTTTTCGGGAAGTCAATACCTTTTCATTTTTCCGGGAAGTCAATAACTTTTTACTTTTTCGGGAAGTCAAAACTCTTTTCATTTTTTCGGGAAGTCAAAACTTTTCCTTCCCGGAAGAGTGAACAAGTTTTGACTTCTCAGAAAAGTAAAAAAGTTTTGACTTCGAAAATAGAAAAAAATTAGCTCTTCCCGGAAAGGTGAAAAGAGTTTTGACTTCCAAAAGGGAAAAATTTTTGACTTCCCGGAATTAAAGTGAAAAAGTTTTGATTTCGATTTGACTTCTAGGAAAACTAAAAACTTCGAAACAACATGTCTCCTCAGGCTTTCCGTAGGATTAAGACCACGAAAATATTTTTGTTAACCTCAATTCTCGTGTTTTTCAGTGAGTCCGGCAACCCAGACTGAATAATTGTTAGATTAACCCCTTGTGACTAAAACGTGTCTAACACATTATCTACCGGTGTAAAATCGCTTTTTACAATTTAGTTGATAATAGTTACACTATTCGTTATCGTCGGACGTTGTCAACGAGATGCGAAGCAATTGCTAACTGACGCGCACTTGTGGGACACGAACATTTTTTCAGTTCAGGTGAAGATTTGGCTTTTTTAGGTACAGAAAAGTTTGCTTAAAATGCTACTGAAGGGAAATTTGCAAACTAGTTTAAAATATCTAAAATTAAAGTTCGACTTGTGTATTTTCCGCTCAGACATTTTTTACCGGCTATGAACTTTTTTTAAGCTCGTTAAATATGTGTTACGTCACATAATTACAAAGACGGGAGATCAATCTCACTTTTCTGGTCCGATTCATATGAACATAGCGAAGTTTGTGTTGCTGGTTACCCATTGTTTGAGCAAAAAACTCACTAGTTCGCTGTAAATGTTAGTCTAGAGCAGCTTGGAACGATTTAAACCACATGACGTCACAAATCGTCGTTTGTTTCGAATTTCATCGCACTGAGTACTCTAATTTTAAATTTTATTTTTGGGACTTAAATGGTCACGCATACACTTTCACAGTTGAAAAGAAGTGTTGAAGAGGCCGTTAGAGCAATAATGATACCATTTTGAAATAATCCTGATATAACGCGCGCTGTGGTTGGTTACAAATCTGTTTATACAAAATGATACAAAATGGTTGTAGCGTAAGAGGGCACGAGTAAGTTTCTTTATTGTTATATTATAAAAGGGAATAAAGCAACATCGTGCATGTTTCTATCAATTTAGAAAACGGTTATGACGTAAGCCCGGGGGGGGGGTTACTTCTGGGTTTGGGTAGGGATGACCGGCGGAACAGTCCCCAAAATACCCTAAAAAATACCTCTCGGTTTTAAAATTACCCTAAAGAATGCTAAAAGAAAGCTAAAATTTTCTCTGGGTAGCTAGCGGGTCGGTGCTTAGTCCCTTCGTGTTGCTCTAAACGTGAAATGCAGTTAATAAGGGGCGCGCGTGATAGGACGTTTGTCAAGACACTTTTTAGCTTCTTATCAGTACGCATGTTGCTAAAACACGGGGCTACAAGCAGTCCAATAGCTTGGGGTTTTCAAAGCTAAAAAAATACTGTAAGGCTCTTGGTTTAACACTGGATTTCTTTTAACAATCCCTAAAAAATACCGGACTGGCAATTTTTACCCCTAAAAAATACGACGGTTATACCTACCACCCCAATATAGGGAGTACCCCCCGGGGACGTAAGAGGGCACTTGAAAGTATAGAAAAAACTCAGTTTCGCCTGGTTTTCTCTCGACACTTTCTTCGTGCCCTCTTACGTCATAATTATAGCCATTTTATAAATTATATATAAACACGTGCGAATTGTTTTATTTTCTTATGACAAATTGGCTTAAGACACTCTATTCCACAGTTAATCTAGGGACTGGTTATGAAACCATTGTTGTAAGTCTTTGTTTGTCGTTTTTTTATTGCTTGTTAGTCCTGAAGGTGCGCAAAATACAAAAGGCTTTGAGGTGCAAATCAACAACTAGCCAGTCAAAACATTCTCACTAACACCTGAAACAAAGAATGCGCACGGTCGCGGTTCGTTCAACCTACAATAAAGCATCTTTGCACATTATTTGTATTTCCCTTTTGAAGTTTGTTGGCTTTCAGAACCAGTCCCTAGAGTAACTATTTCTAATGACTGTTTTCCAGGGAGCTAGACCATGCCATGCTACGCCGTTTAGAGAAGCGCATTCTGGTAGACCTCCCCGAACGTGGAGCGCGTCTGGCCATGTTACAGCAACTCCTTCCGCCTGTAATCACCAACTGCTCCACTGATGACGGCTTGGAGATCAAGACTCAAATCGATTACGAGAGCCTTGCTGATGTAAAGTTTCAAATTGTTTTGTTGTTGTTTTATTTTAAGTGCCAAAAACCTTAGTTTTTTTTCTTTTCTTAACATATTTTAAAGAGAACATCCACAAGAATTTTTTTTGATTTAAACAAAACGCGAGTTTTTTACAAACTTTTAGTTCTACCTTTTCTTGGTCAACCCTTGTCGCTGGTCATAAGGATGACTGGCTCACTTTGAAGTAGATTAAAGTATTTGCGTCTGGCCGCATCAAAATTAAAGTAACTATCGGATAAGGAAAGTTTTAAAGAAAAACGAAGCAAGCTGCAGTACATCTTTTTTCTGGCATTTTTACACTCCACTGTCTTGGCTGTACGAGGAGCAGTGGTCCTTAATCTACGTCATATTGACGTTATGTCCTTAATCTACGTTACCTTGACTGGGCATTTGGTAAAACATTCGCGTTTTGTTAAAATCAAAAAAACTTTTTCGGAATTGTTCACTTTGAGATATACGTACTTTTAGATGAAAAAGCAAAAAACGAAAGGTTCTGGACACTTAAAAGGAACTAGAGTCTTTGCACTATTGATAAGACTTCAGTCTGCCGTGCGGATAGCCT
Organism: Hydrozoanthus sils; assembly: GCA_027575215.2. Taxonomy (NCBI): domain Eukaryota; kingdom Metazoa; phylum Cnidaria; class Anthozoa; order Zoantharia; family Hydrozoanthidae; genus Hydrozoanthus; species Hydrozoanthus sils. The sequence goes on from JAOBRD020232269.1 coordinate 10,420, forward strand.
GGGTTCAACTCCAAACTGGATCTTCATCCCTACCTTCATTCGCCTTAACCAACCGAGTTACGCCTGTTCCTCTTAGTTTTTAATACCTTTATTGGGGGGAGGGGGTTGCTAATTCGAGGCTGGGCGCTAATTAACTTTTGTCACTCTTTGGGTGGGCGCTGCTTATTCGAGGTAGGCGCTAACTAACCTTTTTCACTTTTTGGATGGGCACTTATTTGAGGTGGGCGGTAATACGAGGTTAGGCACTAATTCGAATAAATTTTGTATATCAATTTTAAATACAGCATGACTTTATCAATTATTAAAGGCTGTATAAGCGAGCTCATGGTCGAATATAAATTTATACACTATAATTCTTGATGATTTGTTTGTGACGCCTGCTTTGGTTCTGACAAATTTGCATTTATTTCAAATCTGCTGCCAATCCATAACCTTTGGATGCATTTAAGTCAAAGTTCATTTGCTGATGTACCTCGAGGTAGATAGATCATCAGTCCAACTCGGGCTCAAATACATCCGATGGTCATTAATTGGCAGCAGATTATCGGAACCACTCGTGACGTCATCAATTGAAAACATTAAATGTTCAAATATCTTAAGAACCATAAAAGATTTTGACAAAAGTTTTTCACCTCTATTCCTCATTTGACAAGTTCTTTCAACTGAGGTAATAGAATTTTTCACTTCATATGCACTTTAAGGTTCAAAACAGTTTAGTGCATTCACCTCACGCCTAAACCTCATAGATGACGTCATCCATTAAATGTTCAAATATCTCAAGAACCATAAAAGATTTTGACAAAGGTTTTTCACCTCTATTCCTCATTTGACAAGTTCTTTCAACTGGGGTAATAGAATTTTTCACTTCATATGCACTTTAAGTTTCTTTCGTAGTGAATTTACCTCCCGCCTAAACCTCATAGATGACGTCATCCATGAGGTAATAAAAGCAAATAGTTTGCATTAGTTATTATTAGTTGATTGACATGTTTTAAACCATTTATTTCCCCAGCGCACAGAGGGCTACTCAGGATCAGATATTAAGTTGCTAAGCAAGGAAGCAGCGATGAGAAAAGTGCGGAAAATATTTGATATTTTGGAGAGTCATCATCCAGGTCTGATTCAGTTCTACCATTAAATAAATCACTTTTCGCTCTACAACACAGCATTTTTACCGATCTCAGCGAGTGCGTTGTTAACAACAAGTATAAGGCTTTCAAAATCATGATTTTGGAATGGATTCGGTCGTTCCGTCCGATTTCCTCTCAACTTTTCTTTCATGATGGTCGAGTATATCCACCATTTTCGTTCAAATTATTGTTGGTAAGCACGTATTTTTATCGAATGCAAACAGATTGGCGACTTGTATTAGCCATTTCAGTTAGCATTGAGTATCACAAAAGTTCAAAAGTGCATTGGCCTCCGCTCTCTTGTCCCTGTCGTCTAGCCAGGCGCAACCCAGTCAGGTTGGCCGGTGAGTACCCCACACAGTCAACGGATTGCTCCAGCCCCTGAGGTCAAACCCGCATTAATTTTGCTTTTAAAAGCACATGCATCGAGGAAAAATATCATGATTCATCATGTTGTTCAATTCAATTTTCGCATTTGAACCTCAGCAAACTTGTTGGCTTGCGGAACAGGTATTGACATTTCTATTTCTTCAATTCTTGCCACCTCGTGCTTTTTGCATGCATGCAGTGTGTGACAGTCAAGGGTTTATTGATCGTTGTTTGTTGACCAAAAAGACAATTAATAAAAGTTTTGGTGCCAGTGTCATGACCGTGAAAAATATTTAATTGAGTAACTTGCTGTTTAGTCACGATGAATCAACCCAAGAAAAAATTCCTTGACGCACGTGCTTCCGGCCTCAACGGCCAATTTGACGAGTTAACAAAGTCGAGAGGGAAATAAATGTTAGAACCATTGCAAACAATCGATCGATACCACGATCCGAATTATAACAGATCCATGCTCGACCGCATTTACCTTACCTAAGGGAATACAGCGAGTACTCTTTTATAATTTTGCACCTGTTTTGATCAAGACTGGATTTCTTTTATTCTTCCTTATATTTTACGTCTGTAATTAAAACACCATGGCGTTGACTAGCCCAGGTTTTAACGAAAAAGTTTCCTCGCATTCACTCTAATCCGGTACCAATTATAACCCACCTGGCTTTTATCCAAGTCTGATTTGTTTGTTTTATTGCCCCTCTTTGGTTTCTGATCTTCTCATTCTCCCATATGGCGGCCTGTACATTTACCCAAAGTTATTAGCGCATGAAAACCTCAACTTGCTTGTAAAAACAAACAAAGAGAATCTGTAAACTTCAAATTTGACGTTCAAAGTGTCGTTAGTGCAAGCTAGAGTTTCACCAACTTTGGTTTTCTCTGAGTCTCGTTTAGCAGTGTTTGGTCCGCAATGCATTGTGGTAAAATGTAGGGCCGCCATCTTTTAAGGAACGTTCAATTGTTCCACTCATCAACATATCCTTACTTTAAATCAGGTTCAATTTCTTTTGTGTTCTTTTTGCCAAATTTATGTCATATTTTTATAATTTTGCTCCCATTATCAACCTCTTCCGTCACTTTTTACCATCGTAACTATTTTTAAGTTAACTCGGATTTTCATTGTTTAGTAGCTTTCACGTAAATTAATAGTGTCACCTTACCCTACCTTATGTAAATACTTTTCATTGTGGATTTTTTTTCTCCTTTAAGCCTCTTTTGTTTTAGTGTCCTTGAGCTACCGACAGCAATTTGTAACGCTCTCCGTTTAAATAAAACTCGACCTTTCAAATTCAATGTTACACCACTGTCATAATCACCAGTGGCTTAATTCATTTATTGATTTATTAATTCGTTCGTTCGTTCGTTCATTCATTCATAAAAAAAGACCATTTAACAAAAACTTAAGTGGGAAAGTACAGTTGATAATATTTTAATACTATAGCTCAGAAGATTGACTTTGAAAAGTTTGTTAGCTCCTAACAGACTGTGATTTGTTTTCCTTTAGATGACGTCACAAGCGGCCGAGCCACTCCGTTACCAAGGCTCGAAATTGAACCGGTGACGACCGCCGACGTCGAAGCAGCGCTGGCGCACACTAAGCCGTCGGCTCGCCAGCTAAAAGATAAGTACTCCGCGTGGCAGAAAGAGTACGAGTCAGTTTAGAAATAAACATGACAGAAGCACGTACAACATTTCTGGCTTTTCATGAAGAGAGCCATTTAGCTGTCCTCTGAGAATCAAGTGTAACGTCCGTACGCTTCGAATCAAAACAAGGTAGAAGGCTCTTCAGAGAATAGACTTCTTGTTTTGCAGTGACATTGATCTATTTTCCTATTGAAAGTAGAATAGTCTCGAAATAAAATAAGGGGGAGATGGGATCAGAAACAAAAATGCTACCTCTCCTGTTCTTGAAAAAGTCGTGACGCATTTTCTAACTCTTTCATCGTACTGCAAGTGCGAGTAATATACAAAACATTTGGTAATGAACATAGCTGCATTGCTAACGAGGTAGTAGAAACTACCGAGGGATAAGTATGATGGGGGGGGGGGAGGAAGGGAGAGAGGTTGTATACTGGTTCTCTTTTTCCCTCTCCTCCCTCACACTTTCTTTTTTCACGCAGCAGAGCCTATTCACCAGCTTGCGTTTGAGAACATTAAGAGAACTATATTGCGTTTTTAGTTTAAACGAAGTGGCGCTTTTTAAAATAAGTCTATTAGAGTTGGTTGGTACCATTTGAAACTGAGCCGAGACGATCGAGTGAGCTTTGACCTAGTGGCTTGAAAAGCTAAACAAGTTTTTTCAACGTAAAGGTGTTATTTCTGTTACTTTTGATACTTATTGTTTGCTTATGGTTCAGTTGTTCAGTTGATACCTGCCTGCACAGAAACCTGCCGTCTCAAGTTTCGTTTTCAATCTGGATTATCAGAGTATTTCATGAGTTATTTTCCTATTTAAAGCCCGAACCATTCAGAAAGAAGACTTTGATTATTATAATTTGTATGATAGTGCTTTGTATTTAGTCTTCTCTTCATCACTCTATAAACACTTTTATCAAAACTACCGAAGTGGAACCCAAAACTTATGGAAAGGAAAAGTTAAAGTCAAAAAAAGAAGTCCGACGTATTGCACACTGTATAAAATCATTTGGCAAACTCTCTTTGGCAAAAGCTGCGCTTTACCCCCCGCCCCTCCAACTATGAAACAATTGCTTTATAAGTTCTAGCGAACGTATCGAGTTCTCGCGGGTCGAGAAATAAGTGATATTCTGAGTTTCCCTTTAAACAATTAACGAAGTCGGGTAACTAATTTAATAGTGTACAGAAACGAGTGAAAGAGGTCTTTATCATTACTGGAACTATTTATTGAAATCCAGTTTAAGGGAACTTGAAGAATTGTAAAGATTTGTTCAGACGGCATTATCAAATAAGAAAATTGTAAATATATTAAAGAAATCTCACTAGGCCGAAGTGATGAGATATTAGAGACCTTAAGCGGTGTTATTTTTATTTTTTAATTTTATATTTAGACTAATAACCAAGTTGTGGGTTTTTAGTTTGATAATTTCTACGGTTTGAATTTCCCGCGCGCCGCCATTTTAAAATGTGACGTGCGTTGTTTGCAGTGCCAGACCCCTCTCATTCATTGCTACTGTGTTCATCGAGAGTGGAGACTGGCACTGTAACCAAAAGGAGTCAGATTTCAAAATGGCGGCGCGCAGGAAATTCAAGCCGTGGAACTGATCAAACTAATTTTCTTGGCGTTAAATTTATGTACAGGATTATAAAATAATGATTTTATTTGAGACCAATTGCTGGGTTGCACCTGACGTCATAGCGGCCATGTTGGTGCCCTTGAACAAAAGAATTTTGATGATTTCTTTTGTTTATGGATCCAACATGGCCGCTCCGTCTTTTGTCTTTGGCATCTCCAGGGAATGATTGCAACCAAAGAATAATGTTCAACACTGGAGGATTCCCGCGCAAATATAGTCTTTGAAAGGCCAGCCGTAAAATCAGCTAGGTTTGCTTCCGTTCAGTGTTTATGGTGATCCACTTTGTATTCTTCAGTTTCAGTTATTACCGGTTTCGCAGTTTCGTCCGCAGCATTTTCGGTGCTCTCAGCGTTGTTATTCTCATTGTACCCGAGGTAATCCGGGTCGTGTTCGAAATCACTTCCTCGGTCCCAGTCGTTTTTCGGATCGTCCAGATACTCGTCCGGCTCTTCAAGGCTCATTATCTTATTCCTGCTCTTATTTCGGAAATATTTAACATAGTTTAATTCATTCCTCAACATGCGCTCGCATAATTGTCTCATTCGAAGCGGAGCATCTTCTTTTATACGGTAGCTCTTGACATACACGCCACTATAGGCTTCATCTAGATAGTTTCCTCTCTTAAGGCAAGCTTTCTCAAGCTCTTGTTTCTTTTGCCTAAAAATGTTAAGCTCTTTGTAAAATTCAGGTCCAGCTCTTTCAATCTTGTCCCACAGAGTTTTGTTAAAACGTTCATACAATAGGAAATCGGCCTTATTCCAGCTATTTATGTGGCGTTTTACCTCGTCAGTTAATTTGTATTTCTTCTTTTTATCGGGTCTTTCATTGAGTTTGAAATATAAAATGTCTTCATAGTCCCAGCATAAAATCCGTTTCAAAAGCACCAGAGACTCGTCAAAGTGTTCCATTATCATTACTAGATCAAACTCCTTATCAATGAAATCAAAATAGTTCTCTATAGCTTTCCTGTTTTGATAATACCTAAAATCTAACCCAAGGTCGAAAAGCATTGGGTTTCTTATTAAATGAAGCGGAATTCTTCTCTTCATCAAACGTCTTAGATCGTGACCAGACGGTGGAAGTCTAAGAAAATTTGCTAGAGGATCTGCATTGTCATGGTTACCAAGCCAGTACGGCATGTTCATAAAGTTGAATACAGACTCGTATTGCCACAGTGGATAGCGCAGAATTGTGATATAAGCACTCCGGTTTTTCGGAAGCAGCCAGTGCATGGCCCTTCGGTTGTAGCGGGCGTGGTTACATAGAATGTTTGGTTCCATGCCATACAAGTTGGCTGTGTATGAAAAACGAAACCGAGTTGGCCAATGAAAAGTAAACACTTTGTCGGATTTTGGAAGAATCATATTCAAATCCTTTGTATCGCCATAACGGTTTAGAATATTGGTAACTGTACTACTTCCAGTTTTGTGTGTTTTGAGGAATAGAATTTTGTCAACTGCGGTACATTTCTTCTTTGAGGGACTGGTTGAACTCGCTTCGGTTGGCTCGTGAAGTTTATCAGTTGCAGGATCAGTTGTTGCTTTCGCACTTGAGTGTTTTGTAATGTTCTGTAATGGAAGAGACCGCTTGCCATGTGTAGCACGGTCGCTTATTACTCTGCGAGGCTCGTATTGATCTTGATTTGGCCTAAAAAAGAATCAAAGATAGCAGTTCTGTTAAGAGACGTTTTCACAGTCATTCAGTCTTTACCAACAATGCTTCTAGCTTTCGGTTATTTTAATCATGGGCGGCGAGACCGAGGGGGCCGGGGGGCTGAATCGAGTCATTTAGCCAATCAGCTTTTAGAGCTAAGTAAGCTAGTCTGAATCAACTTTTAGAGCTGAATCATCTAGCCAAACAGCTTTTAGAGCTAAGTAATCTAGTCTGAATCAACTTTTAGAGCTGAATCATCTAGCCAAACAGCTTTTAGAGCTAAGTAATTTAGTCTGAATCAACTTTTAGAGCTGAATCATCTAGCCAATCAGCTTTTAGAGCTAAGTAATCTATTCTGAATTAACTTTTAGAGCTGAATCATCTAGCCAATCAGCTTTTAGAGCTAAGTAATCTAGTCTGAATCAACTTTTAGAGCTGAATCATCTAGCCAAACAGCTTTTAGAGATGATTCATCTAGGCAATCAGCTTTTAGAGCTGATTCATCTAGCCGTTCAACTTTTGAAGCTAAGTCATCTGGCCAATCAATTTTAAAGAGCTGAGTCATCTAGCCAATCAACTTTTAGAGCTGAGTCATGTAGCCAACTTTTAAGAGCTGAGTCATCTAGCCAATCAACTTTTAGAGCTGTGTCATCTAGCCAATCAACTTTTAAGAGCTGAGTAATCTAGCAATCAGTTGCGACGTAAGAAAATCATTCTTGCTGAAATTTACTTCTTAATTTCAAAGCCTACCTGTATTTTGGCACTTACCTGAAACATTTTATGCTTTATTTGTTGCTAAAGAGCGAGAAAACCAGCAGCTGGAGTATAAGCTAAGTTGTAAGCTAATTAACTTTGTGAAGATATGGTCCGTTTTTAAAGTTTAGCAAATAGTCTAACGGAACGAGCAGCCGGAGTATATAAGCTAAGTAAATTAATTAGATATTGAAACAAGCAATGGATCGAAGTGTAAGACAGAAAGGTGGTTTAAAAACAGGCTATAGACATAACGATTTGTATGGCTTTATACGGGAATTCGTTCGACGGTTTTTGCTTGTTTTGAGGTTTGAATAAAAACGAGAGAGTAGTATGGCGTATTTTAAACGACTCGCTTAAAGTTGGTCAAGCAATTGCTGATAAAAATGAAATTTCTCTTTTATATAGTTTCATACTTTGTTGGTGCTTTGAAAAAAAAATGCTTGAGCGAATAACTGAGACAAATTTGTTTTGCATAAAAACGATTGCGTTTGTTTTAGACAAAGAATGTGTTTTGAAGGACAACGAGTTACATATAATTCATTTACGGTTGTTAAGGTTTAAAATTGAACCGCTAATTCGTCCGTGACTCTAGACTGCCTTTTAAATAAGATTACCCGAAGGACGCTTCTTATAAAATAGACTGTTTGGAAACTAAGCCTGTCAAATCGGGGTTAGTTTTTTAACTAGGTCCTTCTTGTTGCTGTTTCTCTGAAGGCCAGGTGACAAAGCCAGGTCATTCAGTCAAAAAGCAATGTCAGTGAAGTGAAAAAAGAATAGTTCTCCCTCGGTTCAGAGATCTCATATCGTTTTTCGCAACTTCATTTACAAATTCTAAGCGGGTTGTTTACAATGATAGAATAACCACTTTTTAACGACAATGACAAAATGACCTCTTTTCACAGCCATATACATTATTGTGTCGTAGTTCTTTCAAAATAACAAACCTTACTGGTCTGTTGAGTTGCCTGATCTTTACATGCAAAGAAATTCACATCCTGTTTGTTAGAGTTTGCGATATATTTGCTGTAGTGTACTGCGTCTGCTTAACGTCGAATTTTGTTGTTCCGTCGTCCATATTTTAACCGTATCGAGTTGAATGCTGTTGATCGTGGCAGTGGCAAATCAGAGTGTTGAAGTTTACTGTTATCTACCCATTTGTGTGTAATTAGAAAATGCTCACGCTGGGCTGTGTACTAATAAATCAAGCAAAATTTATATACTTACGTAAAATGTGAAGTGGGACAGAAAGGATTTACAAGAGCGTCATATGTTGTGTACAGCAGTACACATACACATCCAGTTAAAAGGCCAAGAGCAAAATGAATCTGACGATTCAGTAACATGGCTGTGTTGAGAATTTTGTTGCTGCCTCCGTCCTGGTTCTTTGGTGAGAAGTCGTCTCATTCACTTCGAGTCAGTTCGTGAAAAAGGCGGTGTAAGTTGACTAACAAGGAAACCAATAGATTAGTTTGAGATTTTCGGGCCGTTAGTGTTAAATTATTCATCTCTTGAACACGCCGTTAACTGAAACAACTTCTTGTCTCATTTATAAGAGCAATGGATTCGAAGTCGCTGTAAATCTTAAACATTATTGAAAATTCTTTGCTATCTACTTTCGTTGCTCGGTTATTAGATTCTGCTTGTTGGCTGTACAAGATATTTCTGAAATGAGCCTTCAACTGCGTGATTGTGAGAGCTGCAGGTGTTTTGGGAAACTTGGATTATATTGTTTGGAAAATTATCAGTGAAATTTTTGCAGGTTGCAAGTGCCATGCAAGTGCCGGCTTATAGAAAAACTGCTTGTGGCCTCAGCAAGGCGGAACTACAGCATTCTCCCTCAAACAAAATCAATCTTAGAAAAGAAACATCACCGGAACTTTTATCCAAAACCTATTAAATCATCCTTTATTCCACTAAATTCAGTTAAAAACCGAAGTAATTAAATCTTAACAAAATTACAAACTTCAGAACTTGTCGAAGCACTATAGGCATTCGTTTTATAAAGTTAGAACATTTATTTTATGTGAAACCGGCTTATGGAAGGATAAGGGTTAAATCACAATCGAATCACAACATTAACACTTCTAAACTTCATCAGTTAGCTAGTTGTGGGATTGGTACAGCTTAAATGTTACATATTTGATTGTAAAGATTTTGTCAATTCTACATATAGCTTTTTTCACAAGGTTATGTTTACTTAATAATTTTGGAGCATTTAGTCCTTTACGTAATACAAAAAGAACAATCGATAAAATATTATTACTGACAAGAATGAATTCCTTTCCCGCCTGGCAAGTCCCTATAAGCAGCCGCTAGTTGGCTTGGTTACAAAGGCCCGGGAAATCACTTCAAACAGCACGTACATTAATTTCACAGAAACCTTAAGTTTAAACTCAGACCTAAGACCTTAGATTCTGCTTCGCTACCAAGTTCTAGTATATATAACCCAATTAATTGATTTATGTAAGTCCTGCATTTTAATTGGCTAGCCGAGCAAGCGAAATTCGCCCGTTTCAAAAACCGACCTCGCGTATTGTGAAAAGTCGGCAAAGGAGTTTTTAGATAGTTTACTACATAATTTCATCCCAGAAAAAAAAACAAAAGGGCAACAAAGAACGGGAAGAAGATCTTTAATGATATTTTTTTTGCATGTTACCAGACAAAAATATAAAATAGTAAGCAAAACTGTGAGCTTAACGCTAAGTTAAGGCGTAAACTGACATCAATGGCGTCACATATATGTGCTTTGTGGAGCTCAGCGTTTTTCTATCAATTCTGGCTGCTTCACTGATACTTACAAGTTTTTCTTGTGGAAACCTTTCCAGTATAACTCTGAAAAACCTTGTTGGTCCTTGTAGAAACGAATTTATAGTTACGGGTTGCTCAAGGAAACGATTTCTCAAATGTCGTATCAACACGCGTTTTTTTAAGAATCAGTAAATTTTGCTGAAGCTCATTTGTAATTTTTTGTTGGTTTGAGCCTCAAATTATTCTTAAACTTTTCTTATTTCTGTATGTCAGTATGGCGTTAAGCCGACTAAAAACTAAGCCTAATGCATGCATGTCAAAGGAAACAAATTTGATCATTTCATTCCAGCGACCTTAACAAGGACTCGCTGAGTCGTTTTCCTGAGAAGATTTCCAGTGATTATAAAGTGCGAATCATTTTTTATTCACTCTGTATTGTTCAGTTTAACATATAGCTATCGAGCTAAAAAAATAAGCTTGACAGGGACTTTAAGTCGCCGTAAATCGCACTAAGTCGCAGTCATTTTTCACCCCATTTTTCCGTAAGTCTCAATAAGTCGCTCTAAATTGCGGGTCCTTAGACCCGGAGCTGGCCTATGGCATATCCTCGAAATCACGTCGTCTTTTTTGTCATGTCTCGAGGTCTCGTATTTTTTTTTCTCCGTCTCGCATTCGCGCATTTTCTTAAAAAATGGCTCGCATTTCCGGCAGAGCTCGAAATCTCTGTTTTTTCTTGATATTTGTTTAGTGTCTTGTTATTTTAAGTCTCGATCGGTCTTGGATTTTTCGTATCGTAACATGTCGAACTCAGATTATTTATTGCTCTCGGGCTCGGAGTTTGAAAAGGCTGCCTCAGTGTCGTGGATAGTCACGGATTCACTACCCCTAGTGCAGTTCAAGATGGCCGCGAAATGCTCGTTTGGACAAAGGAACGCGGAAACAAAACTCACAAAGGTGCAGAAAATGGCCACCAATGAGGTTATGCACCAATATTTTTACACCACACAGATAGGTGTCCAACAACATATACTACAAACTTTTCAAGAGTCCAGATTCTCCACCAACACAGTGGTCTGACCGCAGGCTCGAACTCGCGACCCTCATTAGGATTACAAATCGAACACGCTGACCTAAACCTTAATAGCTCTTCAATTTTTTTTTGTACTCGAAGTATGCGCGCGTGTGCAGTAGCGGAATGACGCTGCGATTGGAGAGGAAACTCAACATAAAAAAATGCAGTGAAATGAAGAAAATGAAAGTGAAAACCAAGTAGACTCGCGGGTGTACGACGTCAATACTGATCGAACAGACAGGAGTAGAGATAGATGTGTCATGTTCTCTCTTCAGTATTTCAGTTGTGCAAGTCAACCGCAGAAAAGGAAAATAGTTTGGCAGGCAGATCCACGAAAATCATTGGTTTCAAGGTAAGAGGAGACTTCCTAAAAATGGGCAGATTTTTTAGATAATCGTAGTTTCTCGTTCAAGTTGGCGTTGGCGGTGATAACCGCTACAAAAACAAAAGTTGCATTTATCCGAAGGACTTGTCCGCAAGATCACCACGTTGGGTGTCAAAACAGACAAACTAGTAATGCAATACACCTTCAATGTAAAATCATTAGTCCATCATTCTTTCGACAAGTTTTTGTCTTTGTTCAAAAATTTGGCTTAACTTTTGGCAACACTCGAGCCCTAACTTTCTCAAAAATTTGTTTTTATTCAAAATCAGGCGAAGATATTTTTAAGCTTAATACCACCCAGAGCATGAACATGGTCCTGAACCCTTTTCTTTAGTCATTTTTTTTTTATGATAAGTTTTTTTTTAATTGCTATTAGATGGAAGTTTTAATACTGATCAGGATCGCGAGAAGTCAAATTTTATGGAGCGGGTTAACTTGCATGTCAAAACTTTAGCATGTTCAACAAGATATGGCCATATTTTGAGTCCAACAAACGACATTCAATTAGACATTGATCTTTCGAGGGTCAAGATAAAAAAGGCAAATTCAAATGATGTTTTATTCGTCGTTGATCATTCGCTATCGGTCTTACTTCTCTCAGTTTTGACAGGTGTTTCGTCACACGCCAACTTTTAAAGCCATAGACGTGTAACTTGCATTTTGTTTTAATAAAAAGTTGTGTTAACGTTGCATATAATGTAGCTACCTATATATCCATGCATTAATCTACTGAATAAGAGTCTGCAATCAGTCGGAGTCCACACTTAAAAGCAGGCCAAAAGTAAAGCACAACAAGCCGCGTTTACATTAATTCAAAACGATATGATCAGTCTAGACAAATTTGAAATAAATTAGTGTAGCTAGCTACCTAGATGTATAACCCTTAATCTAGAAATGACAGCCTGCAATGTCGGAGTCCAACCTCAAAAACATACCAACAGTAAGATACGACAACCCGCTATTAAATTCATTCACTTTAATAACGATATGATTCTGGACAGATTTATTATATTCAAGTCAGTTTTATAAGTTAGATAACTTACGTCAAACGTATTTTGATGAATAATAAAGCAGTATAGTTTAGGCTTCAAAGAGATCTATTTTTAAACTTTGGTTTGTGAAAAGCATTCATCACACTGATTAGCTACAACGAGAGATGACGATGTTGAAGAAGCATAAAAATGGTCATAAAATGATGATCTTAATCACAATCAATTTAAGTTTGAATTCTTTGCAACAGAATATTTTGTTTTACAGATTATCAGACTTGCTAATCTTGCTTGCCAGTCGGTGTTTAGACACTGCAGGCACTGAAGACAAAATTATGCGAAGGACGACAACTGGATTCGCTTGACTTTTAACAGTCAGATTACGGGAATTTTAAGAACCAACATAGAGATATATCTTCACAGCATACAACGAGTTAGTTAAGTCAATCTTAGCTCGTTAAAACTGACTAGAGTTAAATGATTAATAGTATTAGTATTTTTGTTTGCACTCATGCAGAAATAAGAAAAAGAATAATATTACATAAAGAATAGGTCTAGAAATTAAGTAGATTTTTACCTAGACTGTTTTCATGGCAACTTTAAAAACACGAAGGTCAGTGGCGGCTGCTCCAATGCAAGATAAAAGAACATAAAAACACCTTTACAAAGGCTCAAATAAAGTTTCAAAATGTTCAAAACACTTGGAGATTTTTATAAGGATTGTAAAAAACTAGTGGGTTGAATAACACTAAAACTTTGTGTCAAACTGCCTGCGGTATTAAACTGATGCTATGGTATAATTTTCAAAGATTTATACGCGAAAATAGATTCTATATAAACTCCGAACAACAGGAAGAAAATTCAAGAGAACGCTTGAAATAAAAAAGTACCTACATTAAACAAAATTTACATGTTCTAATTTAGTAACACATAAAACAAAGTTTTGTATAATTTGTTTCACCTGCAATATAAATATGTTTGCTCGTTAATAGCGCATCCCAGTTTAGACGTCGAACTTTACATGGGCCGAATCGAATGTAAATGACAGTAGAACAATAGAATTCGCTCATTAGCATTAGATTCGGCGCATGAGAAGTTCGACGTTTGAATCGGGCCTTGATCACTCTTGTGCTGCATTATAACTGCAGGTAAGTTCTTGTTTGGTAGTTACTAAAACATGGAACCACCCCAAACCACCCCAAACCACCCACAGCCACCCCAAACCACCCATAACAACCTACATTGGGAGCCAAAACTGTCAGCAAAATTCAGTAAAAGTTCGTGTTAACGTCCACTGATCTGATAATACCGGGGACTATACACTGGCTGTTCCTTGCCTTGCATATCGCAAGTTATACGTGATGTATGGCAACACGACATCAACCCCGTACTTAACAAAATTTTAGTAGAGACATGTGGCCATACTGCCTGGCCTTGGGTTTGGCCAGATATCAATGGCATTCACTTCCATCCACTTCACTTCCGCAGAAAGAACATTATTATACTTGGTTATCTACTAATGCAGCCTCTGCCCCCTTCCCCCACCCGATATTAAAATTTGTGGCCAGAACTAAAAACACAATTGCCAAGCAAAACTCCTTCAATCAAAACAAGTACAACAACATTTACCTTAGCAACTTCTGCCATTTTGGATTAAAAATGTTGGCTCTGTTTCCCAATTATTATTTTATTTTATTGAATAACAGTACGGTAAAATCCCGCATTTTAAATAATACCATGCGCTTATACATGTACAACTTATTAAGAGGCGAGACTCTTGCTGAGATTTGCCCAAAAGGGTAAGAATAACCAGAACATTACTTAACTTTCATTAGCAGAGCAGACTGCTTACATCTGGGGCAGAGGGCTGTAATTTGGGATTTTATGGTGTGCCACTATATGTTGTTGGGAAAATTTTCCTTAACCAAAGAGACTCCAAGGATGTTAATGATTAAATTTTAAATCAATCGTTAATGCTGATACGAGCCCCAGTAGCTGATTTTTGGGCCTCTCAAAGGAGGAAGGGGGGGAAGGGGGGGGAGGGAGCTTTTGAAGAATGAAACCTCTGCTACTGACAGAAACGAAGCATTTCTGACTGCCCTACAATATACCAGCTACCGTATGATTGGTAAACAAAGAGAAGATAAGGTTTGTGACACTTTGATCTACCGTAAACGCTCTAATAATCGCTGGGGACTTATTTAATTGCTGGCATTACAGAGGGGGACTTCTTGGAGAAGGGAGGGGGGGGGGGGGCTTAATACAAACTCTAGAGGGGGACTTGTTGGAGAAGGGAGGGGAGGAGCT
>JAOBRD020232374.1:0-12589 GCA_027575215.2 Hydrozoanthus sils
CTAGTCCGGCATGTTTGATCATGTAGTAGGGTTTTGTTGATTAAAACCTTAGAACAAGGTCTCGTTTCTTCATTACACCGTGTATAGGTGTTGAATAAATGCAAGTTCGAGATTATGGTTATTAGAATTGCCTGTATCGTATATACACATCTGAAAGGTGTTCAACATGCATGGTCTGCTTATATATGATATATTTTCGACAATAGATTTTCTTCTTCAAAAATTATTGTAGCCAGATGTATTTTGAAGGTGGTTATAAGGTGTGAGGTGTACATTCAAAGTGTTTATAGCTTGATTAGCATTCCTAAAAATTATTAAGGACTAACATTGTATTTAGTTGTATATTTTTCAGTAAATCTTTTGATAATTCAGAAAAAAGCCTCAGCTAACTACTGGTTCCCCCCAAAAAAGTTCCATTCTTCACAAAACATTAAAATTCTGATTGACTCAAAATATCTTATTGAATATATATGTACATGAAAAATCCAAGAAATACCGTCGGGTTTCACACGGAAAAGGACTTTATTGATAAGTTTAACTGCATTTATAAGTCATTTTGTAAAAGCAAAAAGATGTGTTCAACTACTTTTTAGTATAATAAATTAAGTTAAAAACGATCAAGATTGGCTTGCACATCCTGCAAGAGCATCTAAACCAGGCATATCGATACCACATAGCACAACAATGCAATGTTGGATAAGCACGTAAAGACTAAAGTATAGAAATTGAAGTTGTGCAGGGTCAAAAATAAGTAACTAAAAAAATACAGTAATACCGACAACAATGATAATAATAATGACAATAATAACAATAATAATGATACTGATGATAACGACGATAACAACAATAGTAGTAATAATAATAATAAAAATAATATTATTCAGGATATTTCTTACTAGCCTTTAGGTTACGCAGTAGCGCCCTATTAAGTTATGTGTGCTAAGCCAGCATATGAACGTTTATACTGCATAACATAATAATAATGATATAGGAACAAGAAGCCGTGAACAACAATAACAAGGGAAACAATAACCTTAGCTAGCTGTTCCCTCAGGTAAAATAAAAGCTGTCGAGCAAAGGTTTGGCTTAGAGCGTTTTCACTTGACGTCATAGCGGGCCATGTTGGTGTCCCTTGAACAAAAGAATTTTGATGATTTCTTTTGTTTAGGACACCAACATGGCCGCTTCGTCTTTTGTTTTTGGTGTCTCTAGGAAATGCGTGAAAACGGTCTATTAACTTACAATAATTCTTATACAATAATTTCCTTCTCATCTTTGCTCTCAACTCAATTCATCGTGACTAAACGCCGTTAATTATTCAGCTCATCATCACGGCCACGACACTGTCACACACTGCATGCAAAGTGCACAAGGTGGCAAGAATTGAAGAAAGAAATGTCAATACCCGTTCTGCAAGCCAACAGATTTGCTGAGATTAAAGTGCGAAAAATTGACCTGAATAACTTGCTATTTAGTCACGACGAATTGACTTTACAAATACTGCATCTATTGTAGAAATATTTCCTCGATGCATGCATGTGCTTTTAAAAGCAAATGCGGGTTAGACCTCAGGCCGGGGGCAGAAACAATCTGTTTACTGTGGGGGGTACCCATCGGCAAATTTGACAGGGAATTAGGATGCACCGGCTAGACTGCAGGGGGGAGGAAGGGGGGGAGGGGGCAAGACAGCGGAGGCCGGAATGAACGAACGAAAACACTAAGCTTTTGAACATAAAAATTGTGATATTCAACGCTAAAATTGCTAACACTTGTCGCAAATCTTTTGGCACTCGATTCATTCAGTAAAAATACGTGCACGAAAATGGTCGATATACTCGGCCATAATGAAAGAAAAGTAAAGAGGAAATCGGACGGAATGACTGAGTCCATTCCAAAATTATGATTTTGAATACTTATTTTACTTAATTGTCGCCAATGCACTTGCTGAATTCGGTAAAATAAGAAAATACTGTGTTGTCTCGCTTCGCTCGACAGCAACTGATGGTAAAAGGAATTCAAAAGACTGCATTTTCAATTGAAATTTCGCACTTAGACAGAAAACTGAAAGGAGGCCCGTCTAACATTCAAAATTAGAAAACGCAAAGTAAAAACTTTAAGAACAATCGACAAAATTTTGACAATTCTAACCGAGAACTGATATATAATAACCAGTTTCCTTGAACTCTATTTAAACCAAACTTGGTGAATCCTGCCCAACATCCTTGATTTGACATGGTAAAAAGTAGAAACTACAGTCTTCTATTACTATTAGCAGTATCCACAACTGAGCTTGTTCTTATCCTGGGACAACAAACCTTTTATAGCTGCGGTCAGTATTAATTCAAGTCCTCATAATTTAGCGTTCAGTTAATATCGAGGTTTAGTGAAGGTGATGTTACACGCGAGGCAAGTTCTTGTGCAACTTGTCTGCGCAAGTTGCAGAAGGGTGTTACACGGCGCAATAGTTCCAGCAACTTGAAGAAAGTAGCTGCAATCGTTGCGAAAAGTAGAACCGGATTCTACTTTTGCTGCAACTTGTCTCGCAAAAATTTTAGCCATATTACAGGGGGTGTTACACGCTGCAATGGCACGTGCAACTTGTGTCGCAACGCCTTTGCGATACAAGTTGCACAAGAAATTGCATCGTGTAACATCACCTTAAAATTAGTTATAAGGTGGTTAAAGAGTTTCGCTGCTCTCATTGGTGAAAAATCACGTATCAGTTCCGGCTAGCGAAGTGATTGTCATCGTGAGACCAAAATTGCACGTTTTTGGAATGTTTCGGCGCCATGAAGAAAAACTCTCTTCTGTAAAACAAATAAGGCAAAAACAAAATTCGTGATAACATTTTAAAAAGTAAATACAAAAGCATTAATTGTACTAATTAGTGAGATATAAAAATGTTTCAGACGTCGATACGCACGTTTGAGCAAATGACAACAACAAAACAATATTTTGCACAAATTTTTGCAATGACTATTATACCTCGGCCCGGTAACAACCTAAGAAAAGTGAATATACACCAGATATTGTGTATTGTGTTGGGAGTATATTTGATTATTTACTTGTTAGTCATGCTCGAACAGAACTTGAACAAAGGGCGTCGAAAACTTTGGACAAAAAAGATAAATATAGTTTTCCTTTTTTTAAACCTTCAACAACTGTCCGGTATGTAGGTGTTTTGGGTTACGCGTTACGACTATACGTAGTTCGCTATTATTTCAAATTGAGAGAAGGGAAAAACTTACTGAGATGTTTTATCAATACGAAGAAGTTTATGTGGTGCACATGAGAGATTTTTTAAGCTTTCTAAAGCTTACAGTTGTTTTGATCTTTGTTGCAGCTGATGCAGATTTAACAGTGAGTAAAGGACAGCTAACGTTTGATGCGGAAGGCAACGATGATCCTGGGAGCAGCTATTTCAGTCGCCGCCCTCACTTGCCAGGGGGGAACTCAGGAATCACAATTGGGCGTGGCTACGACCTATCCCAACGCACTTGGGATCAGGTACACAACGATATGATAGAAGCCGACTTTAATCTTCAAAACGTCCTTTTGTTTGTAGGAGCAGCTCAACTGAAGGGAAATAGAGCTAAATCGTATATGAAAGTAAGTTGAAAAGATACGACGCTATGTTATAAGACCACGTACACGCCTTTTTTTATCGATAAGAACCAAAAAACTTAGTCGAGGCTCAATGTTCTTAGTTGTTCGGCAATTTGAGCCTCGAATTGTTTATAGATTGTTCTTTTTCTATGAGTGAAATAACTTGAAAGAAAACTAAGCCTAAGGTATTGCAATTTATAATCCACCCAATAATTTTCGAGCAATCTCATTGGATAAAACGCATATCATGATTACGTGGTACAAAATTGGTTATCAATGAATATACCCCTTCCAATTTGATAACTGCCCTACGATTTTTTCGGCCATTTTTAACTAAAACAACAAACTTTTTTTTTCAAATTTTGAACAAGTTTAAATTGACATACAAGAAAATTGATCGTTTCGCCTAGTCTAACAATGATGATTTGTAAAAATGCCTTGTTTCAAAGGAAGTGCCAGACAGCGTTAACAAAGTCGATAAAGTGCATTGTAAACACATTTGAAGATAAAAAAAAAGCTGCGAGTCCGCTTTCGCTAAACAACAGTTTCAACTGACAAGCTTAACTAAACCTATCGAGTCTCTCTGTAAAATATCTTAAGCTTAAAACTGAGAGTTTACATTCCATCCTACTTCAATTATTGTGGAGAAGCTTCGCTTCTCGGCCAACTGTTCATTAGTTTTTCGGACAATCTATCAGCCGCGGACATTATCCTTCGATATGACAGCCGCCGGAAGGGGTTTACTTACTAAACAAGTACATTGTAAGGAACTATCTTCAGGGCAAGTATATGTGTACGGCGTATAATTTGACACAAGTGACAATGATTGAAAGAGGAAAACTGCGAACCACTTTTACATTCATTCTGTATTGTTAAGCGTTGAAGATCACGATCGAAGATCAGCAAAGTTTGGAAAGATTAGCTATGCTTTCTGAGCCTCAGCTTGTTCTTAAGTTGATCTGAACCTCGTTACATTTTAACATGAAATATGTATACATCAAAAAGTAATAGGGGGCATGCAACATAAAAATTATTTTTCTTTCCCACTGAATAGATTTTACTGTAAAAGTGATGGCTTGCCGATAAACGCTGAAACCTAATGGCTGCTCACTTGCCAATGCAATTCTCAAAACAATTTTCTGAAGGGCAGTTTGAACTGAAAACTGCTAAACTTAGCTAAGCTGGTTTGAACCTCGTCAACTTGCCAGAACTTTTTATTAGTCTTGTGAGTTTGGCAAAAACATTGTTTCGCCCGCTTCCAATGGCTGACACTTGCTTGCTCATGGAAAACAATTGTAATTTTTTTTTTGTTTGGTGTAGTATCGGAAAGAAAAGAAAAGACTTTGAGCGTTTGTCTTTTTTCTCAATCACACTTTGAGCCTGGTGACTGTTTTGTAAAACTATAGCTAGTTATAGGGTCCCGTCATTGTCATTTTGCCTGTTTTATGTATACTTTGATTACTTTTTCGGTATATATTACAAGCCTAACGGTTCGTAACGCCCGCGGTCGTTACAAGAAATTCCGTTGCCCAGATATCGAAACGAAGTTAACCCTGATCTTTCTAAAACAGTTTAGCACATAAAATGAAATTGTTCTGGCTATAAAACCACTGCTTGTAAACCTACAACATGACCATTCATTTTCTTTGATTTTGAAAATGTCCATGGCTTCAACAAATGACCAATTTTAAAATTTTGTTGAGATTTTATGACTAGCTTTGATTTTTAAAAAGTTTTCAGGAAAAGGGTTACATTAAGCTTCAAGTCCTCCCTTTGCAAGTCGTTCATGAATAATTCAGCTTAGTGCACTTCAGAAGGCTAGTTCGTTTACTTTAAAAGACTACTTTAAAAACGTTTTCAATTACAACTGCTGAGGCAACTTCTTTCGTGATTGTTTTTCGACTGTTTCCCTCTATAGCTACATCTCAAGGATATCGTTATTTCTTGTGAACAACAGAAGAAACTTTTCAAGATCATTTATGGTAGAATGGAAAAGGATGTCAGGCGAATTGAAAAAGCCAACGGCAAAACTGACTGGGACGCGCTCCACCCTGCTATCAAAGAGTTGCTGATTGACCTGCGGTACAGGGGGGGGGGCTACACACCCGCGTCACGTAAATTGATACAGAAAGCTGTTGTTGATAATAACCTGCCAGCCCTAACTACGTTGATGAGCGACAGAAATCTCTGGCAAAATGTGCCACAAAACCGGTTTGACCGTCGGAAGGAGTTCATGCAGAAAGCTTCGCAGAACTGAAGAGGGCAGAGTTATTAATTGATCAGGATGCCCTCACCAATAAAAGTAATAAGAAATACTCGAGGGGGGGGGGGGGAATACTTACCTTATATTAGGGCAGGGGGTGCCGCCCGAGTTCTAAAACCCTGACCCTCTTTATGATTTTATGTTACGAATTCCTATAACCGTTTTATGATCCATTTTCTTTTCCTGAAAACGTTTGTGTTATGATCTGAGCGGCAGAACTACTAAATACTCAGTTGATGATGTCTTAAGGAGGGATTTGTGTACCCTGTACATGTTTAAAATTTTGGGCACTAAAACTACACTCTGTTTATGATCAAAGCCTGAAAAAGTTTACCTGGAAGGGCGGCACGTCCCCGTAATGGCCCGTATAGCTTATTTTTGGGAATATTCCCCCGGCTCCTCCCTGACCGGGAGAAATACATATACTTATTTTCGTGTGTTTGTAGAGGATCAGGTAAATGCTTAAGTTTTGATGACCGACAAGCATGCATGCAAGCTTTAACCAGTAACCAATATATGACAGGAAAAGTCGAGTTCAGTTTCGAATCAAGCCGGCTTGCTCGGGTTTTTTCAAGTAAGTTTACAAAGATGAAAGAATAAAATCAAGCCATTTTCAACAGATAGTTTTCGATATATTTGTCCTGACAACAGATGTATAAGCTTCGCAACTAGGATTGCATTACTTTGAAATACTTTGGACATTGCTGGAAACTTGTCGATTTTTAGCATTTTTCTAATTTCAAAAGAAAGCAAGTAGACCCAAGCCATATTAAACAAATAAACAAGCACAATATGCAAAGAGAGTCCATGATGGTTTGCTAGTAGCAGTTAGCACGTCAGAAAATCAGACTTGTAAAGCTGAAAGAGAATATAACTAGAGACCTTCAGTACCGAATTCCTCGTATGATACCCCAAACCGCGAGGGAACTGAAGTTCCGGTTAATAGGCACTTTAGGTGTCCGCCGTTTGAAGTTTGCGTAAAATTTGAACTTCAGCAGAACTAAGTTCCTGCTATGATGGTAAAACAATGTGTGCTATTCTTTCCCTGTATGCACGTCCTGTTGGTGTTACTTCTTATCCTGACTAAGAGGAATTGCTACCTCATCCCAAGATTTCGCGCACTTTGGTCGGTTGACGTGCTGTCACTTCGATAGTTAACAAGAAGTCGTGCTTTTTCAGTGGCCAACGGAAAGGAGTCATAGTTGTAGAAGAGAAATCTTTTATTTAAAAGATATGACTATTTGTGCAACGAAGAACTTTCAAATTTTGCGGATTTACGTCACTGTGTACATAGCATTCTGCAACTGCACGTGGGCGACTCCATGTTGGAATTTCAATTTCTGCAGCACACCTCAATTCAAATGAATCAGGTTTCTCAAAAACTTCTATTGCCGGTTTTCCCTGACGTCATAGCGGCCGTGTTGGTGTCCTTGAACTAAAGAATTTTCATTTTTTTTCTTTTGTGTAGAACACCAACATGGCCGCTTCCTCTTTTGTCCGCAAGAATTTGTTCCCGCGGTTCCAACATGAACCGCTGAATGCAAACGTGACTGCAAGGACAAGATCACATGACCCCCTGCCGTTCGCGGTTTGCGGTGTTGCACGAAAAACGTGGTGCTTACTAAAGTACTCCAGTATCTGGTTGAACGGCTAGAATGACATTCACCAACTTTTATAGTATTATTAGTTATTTTAAATTATTCACCGTGGAAAAATACCGTATATTGACGTTTCTTCGTCAGAGTAACTGGCAGTATTCTTCTTTCAGTTTCCACGGTTTATACCTTAAATTGTTATTTAAACTCCAGCGGGATATTGAGTGGCATCAAAAAGACCTGTGGAAAGTGCACGAAATGGTGTTTTCTAGAGCAGAAACTGAATCTTTTCATGAAGACATTTTTCATTGACTTAGGCCCAGACTATAATAACAACCTGCCGCTCTCACCCACTGAGCTAACTTTATAGCGTTTTTCTTTCAAGGAAAAATACATTGAAGTTCATTATTTAATTAGCCTTTACCTTTGAATCTTTGAATCGCTTCTTTAGGTCGTTTTCAAAATTGTTGAACTTGAATCGGGTTCAGTTAATTGTTTTGCTCGTGCTCTTACAAAGAACTAAAAATTAACATTTCACGATGACTGATATAACACAGTTTCAGTAATATCGAATTGTAAAAGCTTCGTGGCTAGATACGGGTGCCAGCAATTGCAAAACCGCTTCGTTTTGTTTATGGCCCTTGAACAAATGATCATGAATTTTTTTCTCCAGTTAAGGAAAAAAATTCTTCCGATTCTCTGGGCTTGTTTGTAAAATATTTTTACAAAAACAGAATTTGTAAATTCGCACTAATGACTACTAGCTGTGTAACATAGTTTCCGGCATATAAATATCGCTCTAAGGTGCACAATGCCACAAAGGTCCTTTCTTTCACACTTTGTTCTAAAAGAGCCCCGACAATAAAAAATCACTTTTGATGAAGGAAATTGACTTGTTAAAAACTTTTTGTCGGCCTTCATACTTTTATCACCTAGCGTTATGTCAGTAGGAGGAACAGCTTTTCTTTCCATGCCGTGAATTCTTTACATAATCTCGTTGCAACTGTTCCCCAAGCATGTGTTGTTAAATTCTCCCAACTAGGAACCTTACTTTTCAAGTAACCAGTTGAGGAGAATTTTGCTCTTCATCTTCAAATGTTAGTCTTGTTTGATCAATTCACGATTTCTTTTAGGGTTGAGTTATGTAAGGAGAAGTTAGATGTTGATAAACTGCCCGAGCTGAAAGGGTTGAGTTATGTAAGGAGAAGTAAGATGTTGATAAACTGGCCCGGGCTGAAAGGGTTGAGTTATGTAAGGAGAAGGTAGATATTGATAAACTGGCCCGGGCTGATAGGGTTGAGTTACGTGAGGAGAAATAAGATGTTGATACACTGGCCTGGGCTGAAAGGATTAAGTTATGTAAGGAGAAGGTAGATATTGATAAACTGGCTGAGGCTGAAAGGGTTGAGTTATGTAAGGAGAAGGTAGATGTTGATAAACTGGCTTGCTCTGAAAGGGTTGACATGTGCATTCCGAGGCTCTTGAGAAGTTTTATAAACAACACTCAGTGTTCACTACACAACGTCAGCTATATGACAAAACAATGTTAAAACAAACAGATAATATGGCGATGAATTAAGACACTCTCTGAACCACTTAAGTTTCACAACTTGCACGTTAATTATCAAAAATATCTATAGAGTTTAACCATTGCTGAAATATTTTTACTGATATCTAGTTGAACAAGTTTCACTACAGTTGAGTTTTCGCCTAATAATTTTACTTTACTAGAAAATGCTGTTTGTGTTAACTTTATCGCGTCCAGTTTCGATTGTGTGTGGTCAGCTAATATTTGATGGACAACACCCTCCTGTCAAGTCTTTCATTCCCGAGGTTGAAATTTCAATAATGCATTGTCACTGTGTAAACTTTGTCAAAATGTATCAGAGCCTCGAACCTACTGTTTTGACAACAACATAGCGGAGAAGATACTGGCCTGAAGTCTTGTAACACGAAGGTCTCCGTTCTCCTCTAAAAAGGTAAGTTAAAACACGACTCTAGAGCTATTAAACTGCGTATCACTTAAGAGTATTACTTTTGACCTTATCCAATTTGCACGGATTTAATCAGTAATAGCTCAAAAGGTTTGAAATGAACACGCACCCTTTTTATACCCTTCCTGACTTTTTTAGGGTTCAGCTGAATTTGCAGCAAAGACGAAGTGAATCAAGTTCAAAAGACATTGGGTGGGCAAAGCTATTTTGCAGTTTTTCTCGGCTCTCTGGCGCTCAAGAGCGATACACAGGAGATTGTTAAGAATGAGTGTCCCAGGTCGACAACGAAGTTATTTAGCTCATTTGATTGTAATTGCCTGCTCGCTAACTGCGGTTTCGGCTCAAAATACTTCCACAATAAGTAAGTATATATTGTTTTCTGCCTATAAAACTAAAGACTTAACCTCGGGGAGAGAAACGGGGTAAATGATTCTAATATACACGTGTCTTTTGGAATGAAAATCAAAATTAAAAGGCACAAATGCCTTTAGAGGCAAGGAAAAAGGTAAACAAAGGTATTTTTTCCTCTATTTATTTTAAAGTACTGTTTTATCGTATGAAGAAGCGAAGCGAGCTTGACAGAGAAATTTTCAAATAATTTTCAAAGTGTACGCTGAAAGCGTATTTTTGTTTCTCAATTTTTCTTGTTCCAAAAAGCTTTTTTTTTTTCCTTTTTCGTGTATACACATGAATCTTTATTAAACCCATCGTACTGTTTGTTTTTACAAGTCCTCTGTAATCAAAAACGTAACCAAAACTGTCAATTTATCCATTAGGGCTCGATTTATAATTTACAGAAATAGTTTTTACGACCAGGAGAGTAAGAAACAAATACAAGTTGAACCCTTTTTTAGACAAGCTTCGAGGCAGATAAAGGCCGCTACACACCAGCCGATTTTTTGTCGCGAAGCATCGGATTTTTTGACGACGGCAAAGGATTTACCCGTGTGTGGGTAGTCCCCGGCAAGTTTCAGACAAGATTTTTTTGTCGGGAACAGATTGTGCATGTTTGATGGTCGGCCAATAAAAAAATCGGTACGTTTGTGGCGGATTCAGACAAATTTTCGGGAACAGAGCTTGGTTTGACCAATCACGGAGCTGAATACATCACGTGGGAGTATTAAAGATGGCGACAACAGTCGTATTATAGCGTAAATGAGGAAGTTGCAGTTTCAGAAGATATTTAAAATAATAACAGTGCTATAAAGACTTTAGAAAAGGAAGATCTTGTCGAAGCGTGTTAAGCGACGCCATATTTCTACGATATTATCTCAAATGACTACAACAATAGAAACAAGAAAGCAAAAGCATGGGCTGAAATTACGATTCATAATAGTTTCTACCTTCACAAGTTGACAGGAAGAGCGACAGTGAAGGTAGTGTTAGTACAAAATCACGCTCCGCAATTGAAAATCAGTACGTGTGCGGCAGCTTTCATTTCCAGACAAATTATCGGCGTCAAAAAATCGGGAGCATCGCGAAAAGAAAATCCACTCGTATGTAGCGGCCTTCAAATATACTGCCTCAGTGATAGGTCTGTCAGTCTTGTCTGTCAGCCTGAAAAAACTGATTAAAATTAAACCGAAAGCTTGTAGCCATTCCGTTGTGTTGGCTTTCGAAGACAATTATGGTGGAGTGATGGACTTGAGAATTAATTTGCATAAAGACACTTAAGAGCATAAATTTTCATGAAAGACAGATAAACATATTTCTGGCATGGATGGTCGATTAGTATAGAAAATACTCATGACATACCGCTATTTTCATTCATATACTTTGGAAGAGTATAAGAGCAGATTTTCTCTCTAGCTCGTTATATTAAACCGTGCTTGCAAGGGTCTCATCGCAGTTTTTTAAAAAGCTATTTTTTACATAGCTAAAAGATCGATATGGTTTGGAATCCATTGATGTGTGCCTTTGTTTGCCATGCTATTTCTTTCGAAGTTTTTCTGACCATGCACAAAACGCGACTAGTCTTGTAGCGTCAAACGCCGTGTTAAGCTACCTCGTCTCAGGCACGAGTTAAGCACAGTGTCTGAAAACAATTAGCTCGAGCTAAAGTCAACGGGTCGGTTTGTCGTGCTACTTGACTATGGTGCGGTTCGGGTTTAAACGCTATGCTAAAGGCATGCTTAAGTTGGATTTTCTAACTTACGGTTCAGAAGGATTTATATATAGCATAGCGTTTGAAACAATTAGCTCGAGCTAAAGTCGTGTAGCACTGGTCAGTTTGTGGTGTTACTCAACTATATAGTGTGGTTTGGTTTCAAACGTCGCCGTGCTAAAGGCGTGCTGAAGTCGGATTTTATTGGTATGTAGTTGGCTTAGTTGAACAAGTAGCCAGTTGAAACAGCTTACAAACTGCTGTGCATTTGTGTGATATTCAGTAAGTTCAGGTGAGCTTAGCACGACTGAAACGGGCTTAAAAAATGGTTCGTGACTTGTAGTTGTACAAGTAGCCAATCCGGCAAAAAACCTTAGAAACTGTGCATACATGGTCATGCTTCTTTCAACTCTTAAAAAGAAACCATTTTTATATGTACTTTATATTTATTTTTTCCTTTTGTCGGGTTTCATAACGCTTTTCCGGTGGTTTCGTTTCAGGCCGGACGCCAGACGCAACGTCCGGTTGTTAGACATCTAACGTTCGGTAGTTCGCACACAAAATAACTATTTTTTGAAAGTGGAAATCGTCGATTGTACTGTGATTGAATGGGACTTCAATAGCGATAGTGACTCAGCCTTTGGATCCAATGAACGAACGGTCTCTGTAGAGAGCAGCTCAATAAAGATATGGTATTCATTTGCGTTTTGGAATCAACTAACAAACGAACATGAAGTGCAAACTGATATATACTCATTTCAATTGCCAAATTAGTTAAATATTTCATTTCATGAGCACTTTTTAGCTTCTCTAGAGATCCTCCTGATTAACCAATTCCAGCCCAGGAAACGCAGAATACTGTATTTTAGAGTGTTTGGTTTTAAAAATTTCTCGGGGAAGCATGCCCCTGGACCCCCCCCCCCTAGAAGTTCGTGCTGTCCGCCTACCGAACCACTACATCCGGTACTTCCAAATGCTAACGAAAACCCTGCTTTTCCACTAATAACTATGGTTTTAGTCATTGCAG
>JAOBRD020232475.1:9564-25109 GCA_027575215.2 Hydrozoanthus sils
TTGAAACGATTAGGAAAACGCAAGACAAAGTTACTCCAACATTGGTTTTGATAGTAAAAGAAGTTATGAGTTAGTATCCCACCGAGGGAAGAGGTTATGGGTTTGAACCTCGTCAGCGGAGGAGGTTATGAGTTAGTATTCCATCGGGGAAGGGGTTATGGGTTGGAATCCCGCCAGAGGAAAAGGTAATGAGTTAGTATCCCACTGGGGAAGAGGTTATTGGTTGGAATCTCACCAGGGAAGGAGGTTATGAGTTGCTCAGTTAGTATCCCACAGAAGGAGGATATTTCTCCAGGGGTGAGGTTATGAGTTACTCAGTTAGTATCCCACAAGGGGGAGGATATTATGGGTTGTAGTCTCTCCAGGGGAGGAGATATGAGTAGTATCTCATTTGGGAAAGAGAGAAAATGGGTTGGAATCTCGTGAAGGGAGGAGGTCATGAGTTAGTATTACACTTGGGGAGGATGTTATGGGTTGGAATCCCATCGGGAGAGAACGTTATGAGATGGACTCACATCAAGGGAGAACGTCATGAGTTAGTTTTCCACTTGGGAAGAGGGTATTGGTTGGAATCTCATCAGGGAAGAAGGTTATGAGTTAGTATCCCACCGGGTAAAAGGTTATGGTTTGAAATCTCACCAGGTGAGGAGGTTACGAGTTAGTGTTCCACTGGGAATCCCATATGAAAAAACCCACTGATGTGGGTTGTAATCCCACCAGGGGAGGAGGTCATAGGTTTGAATCTCAAGGGAGGAAGTTATCAGTTAGTATTCCACTGGGGGAGGAAGTTATCAGTTAGTATTCCACTGGGGGAGGAAGTTATGGACTGGAATCCCACCGGCAACAGATCCTTATATTCTTTCTCCATGAGGCCAGAGGGCCAACTTCCTTTCTAGGGAAAGTTCTCTGAAGAATCGTTTTGGGGTATTTTAACAGCGCTTGGAAAAACTTACCATTTTAAATAATTTCTTTACAATCGTAATTAACTGGCTACCTCTACAATTACTACTCCATTAAAATTCCAAACTTCTCTCTTCGGAAAATCGATTACATAACAGCTATTTTATGATCAACTAAAAAGTTGATTAGTTTGAAAGTGTTTCGAGAGTTAGTACTTCGTATGAGCACTGAAGCTTGGCAAAATTCTAAATCGCTGATTGCTAGCTATTTTCTCCGGAGATATGCTTATACTCAAACGTCCGCTGAGCGCAAAGTAGCTATTGTATGTTTTCGCCGAAGCACCGAGTTTGTGAGTAAAAAACTGGAGGGAAGAACACTTCCCCAGTGTCCCTACCAATGGACGCAAACGCGACACCACTCGCGCGCAAAAGAGATGCTAAATTTCTCATTTATATTGAACCCACCTCAAATGCATCCTCTCCGGGTAAAAAGAAATTATCTAAGTCATGATCATCTTCAGGTTTTTGCTCGTAGTCGCCAACAGTTCCATCCTCGGCAAATACCTCCTCGTCTGAATTTTCATCAGATTCTTCCCCATGTTTCACACAAGCTAAATAGAATCTCCTGAAATGAATTTAATAGCAAGACATGAATTTTCTTTGATGCCCGAAAACACGAAAAGGGAAAATCTTGAGCAGATTTCGATTTCAACCAAACGCTTATGTTCAAACCAGAGAGAGATTACCAAGAGCAGATTTCATTAAGCAAGAACTTTTTCCTTTAGGATTTCACTAACTAAACACTAGGGTAATTCGCTTGTAAGAAGAGTTTTAGTTAGTTCGATAACAAAAAGTCTATTACAATTTTTGATTTGCGGTTTGCCGGAGACAAAAATCTTCTGGTTTTATGAATTTAGATATGGAGAGGTTCGTTTCTATATGTAATTTCCGCTTGCAAGGAAGTTGGTAATTCTGATTGCAAGAACTGCTTTCAAGCTTTTTGCAGAAAAGGTATCGCTTTTAGTACTCGTCACTTCTCTGCTCCATAATCTTATCTGCGATACCTCAACACAAAGCTTGTGTGATAAGTTTCTTTCACCACGTATGTTGAACTGGTCGATGTTTGCTTTATCACTCTTTTAAATAAAGTTCTCAGCTTGCTACTCCCGTCAACAAGGTCCTGACCAATTCATTCCAGCCTTTCTATAGGCTTCTTCCTTAAAAAGATGCTTTTTTTGCAAGCAGTACTATTGGTATTCAAAGCACCCACTTTCAGTTGTTGTTTTGCAAATTTTGCTCCTTCTTAAGTTCTCTTTTTCCTTCCGTCCGTATACTAAATGGGTTAAGGCAATAGAACTCAAAAGTTTCCTGATAACAGGGTTCATTCCAGTTGGTTTAACTGTGGATTAGAAGACTTGAGCTTGTCCTTGAGAGTACATAACTTAATCATGATCTCTTCGTCGAAATTATTCCATTCAGCCGTTTACCAAAATACCTCTACGTTGGCATGTGGCAGCATTAGAAATGAAAGTATCTTGTAAAGCAGTTTAATTATTCTGGTGACGAAGATGTAAGATATAAAACATCGTATGACAATCGCTCTACCACAGGACCTTGTAAAAATCTAGGTTTTACAAATAGGAATCGCTTCACAACCAGTAATTACCCGTTTACAACAGTTCATAAAACGGAGCTTAAGGGTAATCATTTAGATCGTATTCTATTGGGAACTCCGTTGTTGGTTGGTTGAGTTATTTCCATATTCTATTGGGAAAACCGTTTTCAGTTGGTTTAATCGGTTAATTAACCATTTTAACCAACTCTGTCCCTGGTTGAAAGGATTGAAAAAGTTTAAACCGAAATAGGTTCTATTGGAATTTTAAACCAAACCAACCAAAACCGGTTTAGGTTGAAATGGTTGGTCCCAATACAACACGACTTTATTTTACAAGAATAATCTTCATTACGACACCAGGCTGGCGCATGTGTTTTTATTTCACAACCGTTAACGCGGGAAAAAGTGACGGTCGCACAATGCACATCGACAAAAACGAAAGATGACGCGAGGTGCGTTTTTTATAAGAAAAAGTTTTCTTGCTTTAATTTATAACTTTACATTTTTATACTATAGTCGTGTAAGTTATGAATTTTTGTTGCGTCTCGTTTTCTTTAACTCTGTTCTACTGATACTATAATAATTTAGGTGATATATTTATCTCAAACTAATTTGATTCTTGTTCGGTATGTATTGGCTAAGTTCAAACGCAGTGACGACACTACCGCATACCACGGCACCGTTATTAAGGTTGCCGTCGTGAAAGTTAACCAGTTGTCACTCTGTACACTCCTAACTAAACATTGCAGAAAAAAAAGAAACTAAAACATTCTTTTTCTTTTCAATAATTAGGCCAAAGTACCTTGTGACTTTTAAGTCCTCAATTTTGCAGTCGAATAACTCGCTCATTATCTCTAAGTTACTTTTCTCCAGATCTTCCACCACGAAGGACATCTCTTCGCATCCTTGACGGTGGATTTGTACCTGTTTTGAAGAAAAATTTACTAGTCTTAACTCAAGTGTGTGTGAAAAAGAAAAGAGCAGATTTTATACAATATAATTTTCCTTTCATTCTCGTTTGCACATAACCGCATCCTTGAGCTCGTTGCTAAGGTTGTCTTTTCATGCAGAAACACTGTTGGCAGCTGCCTAGAGAGCAACTCAAGATTTCACCATGAGCCGCTTCAACTTTTTCTGATCTTAGTTGTTAATAATAAAAATGTAGCTTGCTATAGTTTTGAATACTGTCGAGTTGCGTAAATTATTAATGATGCTGTATTAAAGCAAGGCTGAGTTTTAACTTGTACTATTGGGGGCTCAGGCAACATGGATGGCAACATCGACGATAACGGCTTACGTAAAACACCTCTCTGGTTTACCCTTTTCGCCCGTAACTGGCTCGCTTGCCATCTTCTTTGTTCTAGTTACGCTTTGTGAAAAGAAAAAAAAATTAAAGCTCCCTGCTTAAGAACAAAAGAATACTGAGAAATTTTCTATTTGTCGTTCCCATAGTCGTAAGAACTCCAAAATTGAGATTTTCTCGTTGTAGTTATGAAAAAACGGGTGCAGGTCGAGCACGGTGCATTCCGACGTGCAGTTGTTTTATTCACTATAGTTTTTTGCCGTCGTATTCGGCATTGCATGCTGTCCTCGTTGCTTACGGCACCTTATATCGAGACGGCATTAACGCCCTAGGGCAAGAAACAAATAACAGAAAATACTCTTAAAAACACTTATCGTATTTTGCCGTGTATAAGTCGACCTTTTAACACCAAAAATTTACGTCTTAAAGTCGCACTCGTCTTATACACGGATCAACACCCCTTAAAACTCTATAAAAACGTTTAAAACAAGCATTTAGATGATAAGTACTTGAAGCAAGAAAGAATTCTGTGATCTTTACAGTATAGTGTGTACAAACAATTGATTTCCGTAAAAAATGAAATGACTAATTATTACGTACTTCGCTAGCTCACTGTGTAATTTGTGTGTTGTTTTTTTTTCTTTTTTGTTACAAACTTAGATTTTTTGGTATTTTTATCTTGCAAAATATTGAGATCGACTTATACACGAGTACTCTAAAACTTGCACTTTTTTGGCTGCAAAATGGGGGTCGACTTATACACGGCAAAATACGGTAACGAGTTAAAAGCTATGAGTGCTTAACTTTTCTTAATACATAATCAATATGAAGGAATACCGAGCTGAGGTGGTCCCTTTTTATGCTGAAAAGTATTTAAAATGGCACAGATTTCAGGCTGAGGGTGAACAAAGGTCAGTGTGCCGCAAATTCAATTCTGAACAATGGCTTATTAAAAACAACTTTAGAAGCATTTGTTTGACTGTTTTTACACAACTTAAAGAGGTAATTTTCTTATGTTTTGTATATCAGGATGCTGGAGTGGCAACAGAAAGTATTTCAACTTAAACGACAAAGCAACTGCATGAATTACAAGTGTTCTCTATATTCATGTGACGTCACATCCGCCCCATTAGGCATGTTTGACTACCAGTTCTTAGGCTGGAAGTAAAAGAGCTCCAAAAAGTGAATACAAAGAACAAACACCAGAAACACACTCACTTCTTTCTTTAACCATCGATTGTCAAGAATCTCTGCCCTACTGTCTTTGTCAAGTGAATCTGCAGCATTCTGAAAACATAAAGGGGCCCGTCATTATTATTAATGCTTATCATTTATCATTTATAGTTTCAATCTAGTTGTACACCTAGGCCCCAGGTGGCAGGACCTCGAATGAAGGACCCCGTGTCCTATTGCCTGTTCTCCTGTGATTCTTTGAGTCAAACATGTCAATACTGAAATTTGCTGCTTGGGGAATTATTTTGATTGGTTGATAGAAACCAGAAGGGCAAAAATAAAAACATAACTAGGGGAAAACGACAGATTGCCAACAGAGCAATCCTCATGTCTGGCTAGTGGGTACAAAATTTTGGGGCTCGTCAGGTTGTGTCACAGCAAGTATACAAAAAACAAACCCTTTAATTTAATAGGCTGCTGTAATTGTTATGCAGTGACTTGTTACAGTATGTAGTTCCTTAGAGCTACTATAGTCAATAAAAAGCAATTGATTTTGACACCAACACTTTATCCCAACAACATGCAAAAGCATAAAAGTAATGCCCTACACCATGCATACATGACATTTGGTCTGAAAGATTATATTTGACATGTAACATCACCTCTGATGCAATGTCTTTCTGCTTGGCAATCGTGTTTTCTGTGTATGTTTCAATTTCCTCCTTGGCTATTTTCAAGCTTCTTTCAAGGTGGCCTACAAACAAATTATTATCATCAGTTATTATTACAAGGTTTACTAATAATAGTTAAAACAATTCAGATTCATCTATTGTTAGTTTTTTAGTAATTATTATAGCTAATTCTGGTTACCGTACCTAAAACAAAAAAATATGAAATAAACTCAGTAAAAAAAGCACTCTGAATGGCCGAGGTCTGTTTTCAAAATCTGGATAGAAATTCTTTAATGACTGATGTCATTGATTGTTATTATTCTATTAAAGCTTTTGAAGATATTTTCAATGTTTCCATACTCTGTTGGAAGCACCTGAACACTTGAAAAAATGTTGAATCACTCACTTATAGCTCATGACCCAAACCATTTCTCAAGTTCTCCCAACAATCCCATGTGTTTCAAACAGAGTATGGAAACACAGAAAATATCTTTTAAAACTTAAAAATTTTAAATATTCTTACAATTACCATTACTCAAAATTAAGTGATTTTGTCCACCAATATAATTACACTTTTAAAATCAGATTTTCTATAATTTTTTACCTGCGATATCTGAGTGTGAATCTTCCATGTCCTGCAATTCTTGGTTAAGGATTTTGATTTGCTTGGCATGTTCTTGGTGACCTTTGTCCTGTGTGAAACCAAGTAATATAATTCTAATCTAAAGTTACTAGCAACATACAAACCCAGCAGTTTTATAAGTACAAACTTTAAGTAACATATTGTCTGTCAGTGAGATAATCATTTCAGTCTGTAACACTGAAAAAAATTATTGTACTATTTTCATAATGAAAATAACAACTGTCTTAATTAAAACTTAAAAGTGAACTTGTGTAACAATCCATTTAAGCTACATAAAAATAGTATCAATTATAATTAAATATTGCATAATTCTGTTAGTTGACAATAAAAATACACAAAATGTACATAACAATAATTCTAAATATTGTTTGGAAATTATTAGAAACTAAAGATAAACTTAAGAAACTTTTAAATCACAATATAATGATTCTTAACAATTTTTGTTTCTGCAGATTTTGCACCAACAAAGTCATAAAGAAAAGTACTATACAACTGAATCTATTTTTTTAAAATAAACTTATTTTTAAATTAATTTTAATTCTTTTACATCAAAATAAAGATTGTCAGAGCACTTAAATACATCAAGTATTACCTTGTATTCTCTTCGCCTTCTAACTTCCTTTCCAACTTCTTCAATTTCATTTTCTTTTTTTTCAAGCAACTCATTGAATTCTTAAATGGGAGTACATAATACAACCTTTAGCCTATCTGTCTTAATTAATAAATAAGAAAGGTGTGTTCATTTGGGCCTAAACGGGAATAGGAATTATAGAAACTTTGTCTGATTCTTGTGGTTGCTTTTCCTGAGAATTATGAACAAAATATTTGTCAGTGAGAAAATTCTTTTGAGTTTTAAATTATTTTGAAATAGATAATTCATCACCCTGACAATCTGGAAAAAAAATTTAAAATGTTACTCTTAATTCAGAATAGTTGGAATAGGCCCAAATGGACGCATCCTAAAATCAGTAATTATTCATTTGACAATGCTAATTATAATAAAATATTCCAAAATTAATTATTCTGATTAATATGATTAGATTATCATGATAACAATTGACCTGGGCTGAGTTGTTCAAAAGACAATTAGCCCTAATCCAGGGTTAATTGCCATGGCAACCAATGAAGAGTTAACCCTGGTTTAAAGTTAATCGGCTTTCAAACAACCGGTCCCCAGGTGGTTTATGAAAATCTTAATATTGTTATATAAAGTGCCTTTGACATGATATATTTTGTTACATACTCAGCAGATAGACCTCGCTAAATGAAGAATAGGGATGAAAATTTTTTGCCCAAATCATTTATGGTTCTTGAGATATTAACATTTAATGTTTATATAAATGAAAATCTTCAATTTTTTTTGAAATCTGCTGCCAATCCATAACCTTTGGATGAATCTAAGCCAAACTTAGGTTGGTGATGTATCTGGAGGTATTCTTCAATACAGTTACTAAAGTTACAGCTGACAGTTGTTAAGTTAACAGTTGTCTAAAAGTTATGGATTTGCAGCAGATTTTAAAAAGCTGAAAATTTTCCTGTCCAACAACTACATGTCATCAGTTAAAAACAATAACGTTAATTTTTTTTTTCAGGGCAGGAGCAGGCAAGATGAAACAAATCCTGCAATCTGATTGGTTCCCTGAGCGGGCAGAATTTTACGATCTTGCCCATGGTCAAATACCAACAACGACTTCGTGACAAGCAAAGACGACTAAACTCAAAAGGTTCAGATTTTTTTTAGCTTAGTTTGTAAGTTAACATTTGGAAACAGTTTTTGAATTTTTTTTGACGTAATATCTGACGAATAAAGTTTTCATAGTGACAGTGAATTTTGTTATCCTGCTGACAGTCTGAACATGTGAGCCTTTAAAAAGAAAAAACAACAACACGAAAACACAGGGAAAACTGTGCCCTCAGTCTAGGTATAGACCTCAGCCTTTGGCCTCAGCCCTTACACAAGACCTCTGGCACAGTTTTTCTCAATACGGACCTCCTGGCCAGCAAATAATTTAATATATATATCTCGAGAAACATAACAGATTTTGATAAAAAAATTTTATCGCTCTTTCTAACAAAGTATATTTTCACATCATAGGCACTTCAAAACGGGGGGCAAAATAATCCAAACAGAATAATTAAATACAATCATGACAATTTCAATTTTAATCCCTACATGTATATTTAAAACCTTCTAGATTTTGATCAAACAAAATACTAGTAAGATTACATTTAATTGCCATGCATAGCTTGGTATGGTGAAAGGATTTGTATGACTTGGTTTAAAAACTTTGACACCTTTTAACTCCTGTTCCTCCTGCTTTAAGGATTGAAACTTGTTTAGAAGAGCAAGCTCAACCTGCTCGTGTCCAACCTCGGCAGCCTGTTCCACCTCCTTGTCCTTCTCCTTGGCCTGTTTAAGGAGAGACTTGATATGCAGCAACTGCTCCTCTTTCAACCGTTTGTTCTACAGATGAAGAAGATGGATAATAACAAATTAAAGTTATTACACTGCAAGTCAAACCCCAAGGGCCAATAACCAAATCCTGCATGCTGATTGGCCGGAAATCAGTCCAATAACTTTCCATACAGGACCGGGAAGTTATTGGACCGACTTCTCATTAATGCGAGTGCACAGAGAAAGTCGTTTGTTCTGTTTTACTGAATATCTAAAACCGAAGCCATGTAATTAATTATTATGATCTTAATGACCTTGTTTACTGACAGTCTGTCTGGGAAAATATTTACTCTCAGTCTTTTGCATGACTATACACTACAAACTGTCTGTACTGTGAAAGACCTTGGGCAAATATTTCCTCAGACAGACTTCACACTCGATATTAAGTTATTTGAAATTATTAATATCAGATGTAATTAAATACTGTACATCTTTTCAATCTATCTAGAAATCACATACCCTTGATTTCAGTCTTTCATTTTTTTCCTTTAAAGCCCTTAGTTCATAAATGAGATCTTCTTTTGATCGGCCCTTAACATCTATCCTGTTAAAAAAAGAAATTAAAGTCTTAGCAGTTACTAACTCTAGCTAGATTCTAGATAAATTTGGCTAGATAAGGTTCCTCTGGACAGCATCAAACTTAGAAAATCTAAATCCTTTTTTTATTATTCATCTGAAGTCCCTAATAATTATAGTATAGAGCAGAATAGTGGTACAGGGTGGAAAAATCTTTCAAAATTAATAATTATTATAGCATATAGAATGGAATAGTAGTAGAGGGACTGGAAAGATTTCAAATACAAGTTTGTAAAATAAACCGTCATTATATTTAAAAGAAAAGTATGAAATAACTTTTTTCTTGGAGATGGGTGCTGCTTCTTAATTGTCAAAAATGAGGATTGATAAATTAATATAAACACTGAGCATTGTGTCCCAGAAGAAGAATGTTGACAGTCTAAAAACCTGCAGTGGAGATGCTTGGCTTCTGAAACCCAAAAATTAATAATATATTAAGTACAGTCCAAAATAAGGCCCATATAGAGAGGAAGTTTAGTCAAAACTAAATAATAGTACATAATTTATACTATTATTAAGGACTTCAGAATACCCCTCCCTCCCACCTACAGTTCTTAATGAGTATATTGATAAGGACTGGTCAGCCTTCTTCACCTGTATGTAACTGAATGGCCTAATGCAAAGAAAAATAATACATACTAGCGACTTAATTTGTATGAAACACTTAACTCTCGCAATGATTATGATTTGAAAATATAAAGGACAATATAGGGATCTAGGTAAGAGCATGATCAAAAGTTACTAAGACCCTTGAATTGTATACTGCAAGTTCCAAGTTTAGTTTTTGTTTTCATAATCTAAACATAATCGTACTGATCAATGCTCTTTCCCTCGGGCCTTGCAGCCATTTTTTTGACCCATAACCAAACACAATGCTCCTCCCAAGGAGCATTGGTGACCTGCTGCAAAAATGGCTACAAGGGAAACAAGGTACTACATGAAAAAAATCTGATAATTGATTTCTTTTGGGTCTGAGTAGCTAGCCCATAAAAAAAGCCATGCTTATCTTGGTCTAATTGTATGGACCAAGCTGCTTCTGGCCTCAGTCCTTACAGTATGTAAAAACTCCAGCACAGTTTTTCTCAGTTCCGACCTCCTGACTGGCAAAAAACATATATCTACATTGGGTATCGAATCTTCCATAAATACCAAGAGCATGGGATTCATTTTGCCTAGTACATGTTCAAAAATAACAATCAACTGCTAATTTGAACAGTCAACATTTAGATTTAATATTTGAAAGGAACAATGCAAAACAGCACTTCAAAATATCATAACTACAATTTTAATAACAAATAAGTATATTTTTGGCTTTTTTTCGTCAAAATATGTGTTATATCATTATTATTTTAACAGATCAGCAAATCGTCGGTCAAAAACCTTGACCATGGCAACCGTCACTATAAACGCCAACACGTTCATAATGCAACGTAACGCAACGAAATATGCAGGGATTTTTTTAGATTTGCCCACAATCTGTCTAACTTTCAGCAAAAAGGAATGGTTGAGATTCAAATGATTTATTTTAAAACATGTTTGAGGTAGCTATACTTACTGGTAGGCCAAAATAGCTTCTTCCATCGTCATCTGCGGTTCTTTATTTTTGCTACTCTTGCTGCCCTTTTTTTTCTTTTTTCCACTTTTCTTTTTCTTGGGCGGCATTTTGGAAAATCAGGAGACGAACCCAAGGGTCTGTACGACAGTTAAAAACAGTAAACTTTTATATTCATTAATTGCTACTTAAATTAAATAAGCTCATTCCTCCTGCAGTGAATCTTCAAAACACGAAGACAACCTTTACCCCAGTCCCCTCGCCGCGCTAGGAACATTTTCAAGATATCACGAAGGAAGCCCAAAAAGAAATAGTTTTTTTTCTTTTGCCCCAGCTCGTGAAAAATACATGGTTTATAAAAACAGTGAATGTGAGAAATAAATAAAGTTGAAGAAAAAACTAGTTTTAAAACTTCAAATTTGAATGTTTTAATGTCCCACAAAAAACTGGCACATTATAAATACTCGTACCTGAGCCCCCTGGACAATGGGCCGCACTCTTTCGGAAAGCAGCAGTAAGGAGTTACTCGTGTTTTGCATAGTGAAGATGGCGAGTCGTTCCGAAGAAGTTGGTGCCAGGGCTGAAACAAAACGGCTGGATACGAAAAAACAAACCCTTGATGATGCATATGCAGCTCCAGCAAATTTCTTAGAAATCGATGTCGTTAATCCTGAAACCCACGGAGTGACGAAAAAGAATCGCTACACTGATTATGAAGTTCGAATGAGGGTATGTGATCTTTTGGCTCTACCTCAGTACCTGACAGGAAATCATATTAAAACTCCAGTTTATTGAAACTATAGTAATATTGTAAACTTACTTGACATTGGTAGCTATTGAATATATACGCGTGCAGTCAAATTTTAAGGAAGACACTTCAAAATACTTGCGAGCCAATCTGGCTGGCATGGATTTGTTGGGGTCACCAATAAACTTAAGGACATGGTT
The DNA here is from genome assembly GCA_027575215.2 of Hydrozoanthus sils. Taxonomy (NCBI): domain Eukaryota; kingdom Metazoa; phylum Cnidaria; class Anthozoa; order Zoantharia; family Hydrozoanthidae; genus Hydrozoanthus; species Hydrozoanthus sils. The sequence continues at coordinate 21,400 of JAOBRD020232475.1, forward strand.
CAAGTGTTCGTTTAGATGTTTGAATCAGATGTTTTTGTTCATTTCTTCGAAAAACTCCATTCATTCAGCGCGCTAGTTTGACGTTTAACAAAACTGGAGTAAACATAAAGCACTGCTTGTGTCTTTAGCACTTTGTAATAAGGACAAACATTAAAATTCCACAACACTTGTTCCGGACTATTTGTAAAGTGTAGCAAGTAAGAGTGGCGCTAGGTCTAAAATAACAACGGTTATGTTTAACTGAGAACTCGTGTAGTTAACATGGCATATAAACAAGTTTTGAAACAAAGTATAATATGACACTGTTTAAAATCATAGCTAGGTGTTGCCAGAACGATTTGTTAAAATCAACTATAAGCATAATCTGGTTGAATGTCTCATGATCGGAGCGAGTTCTTCGAATATCAAGAACTCCCATTGACAAACTTTGTCCCGAATAAGTGCAGCTCCAGCATCATCAACTCACTTCACTCTCTCATTTTCACGTTGTTATTTTTTCAAGTGAGGTGACAGACTGTCAATGTCTCGTAAAAGTTTGACCTTACGCTATGACACTATTGTGTCCTTGAACAAGACACTTTGCTTTGTTCTAGTATAAATGAGTACCAATTCTGCTGGGGGCTAACCTGTGATAGATTAGTGCCTTGGCCAAAGGGAGTCAGACTCATCTGCTTAACACTACAGAAACCAGACTTAGGCTCGAGAAAGGATTTAGCTATGTATTAAGTATTTTTATTTAATGGTTTTATTTTCAGACAAATCTTCCAGTCTTTCAGCTGAAAGAGTCAACAGTGCGAAGAAGATACAGTGATTTTGAATGGTTAAAAAGTGAACTAGACAGAGATAGTAAGGTGTGTGAGACATTGATCCCTGTTTGTTTTTTTGATACAGATGGTTCTAAAGTGGGGCATTGAAATGGCTTTACATAGTAATTAATGGTTTTACTATTATTATTGTTATTACTCAACTATTCCTGTCAATATGTTACCAATGTTGCAGGCAGGGGTTTCAAGAACTTCCAGTAGGAGGGTATTTATGTGGAGGATATATAGATACCAATGGGCAAGTTTCAGCTAGTGCCGTTGTTTACATTCTGCTTCATTAGCATACAACTTTTAAAACTTGAGAATGCTTATCAAAATTAGTGAGTTACTGAACTTTTGGTTCAATAAGTGTAGTTTCAAAGAAGAAATCCATACTAAAAAAAAATCCAAAAAAGCTGGAGGCGATAATGATAATGAGCCACTTATTCTTTGTAAAATTTCCAATTTTTAAAACCATATCTTGGAAAGACTACTCAGCATATCAAACTCATATTTTCAGAGAATGATTGTTCTAGAAACATTTCATTTATCAGAAGCTTTGTTTCTGTAGCTGAATTAGAAAGAAGAGTGTATATGCTAATGAGACAAAAAAAGTATACAAAAACTCGCCTATATATGTGCTGAATATATATCTAGGTACCAATACATGAACAGAAAGGTGGGACACACAAACTTGGTTGCTAGGCTGGTCAAGGGCTTGCTCACCCTTGGAGTATTCAAGATATTGAGGTTAAAGCTGGATCAGTTATGAATTACAGAAGAATAGTTGTTGAATACTGTATCACCTTGCCAGGTTCCTTAAAACCCAATTAGTGCTAATCCAGGGTTAATTTTTCATGTGAGCTCTAGTTTCCTACATTCTGGAGTTTGCTTTGGGTTGAAATTTTTGGGTTGACCTGTTCATTTTATTGGTAAATCTGATCAGTATTCTATAAGCACAACAAAGTTTTATTTATATGAAGAATTTTTTTGAATTTTGTCTTAGTCAAGGGTTACGTTAACCAGGGTTTTGAGGAAGCGAGCCCTTGGTGTTAAAACAAAAGACATGCCTAATGACCCCGATCATGGCTTTTTGAAATGAATCACCTGTGTACATATGTAGGGATGGAAAAAAACATTAGTAACAGTACTAGTCTAGAGGTACAAGCTTTCTAGAATAAAATTGTTTGAGAACAAACCAAATAGTAACTGTACTTGATTGTTTTGAATGTAAATATGTGCTATAAATGTTTTATTTAAAATATAAAGTGTTGAAAAATATACAACTTGATGTCAAGATGTTGTGACCTGTGGGTTCTACTGATAATTAATTAGTTCCCTGTTTGTTAACTGTGGTACCAATAAACAGTGATAATGTTATCAGCATTAATGTTGTTATTGGTATTGTTATTTTTTATTATTTTAACTACTGTAACAAAATTGTAACCAGAACCTTGAGAAAGGGCCTTTAAAACTTGATATTCCTTCTCACAAGTTTGTTTTGACAACTTCAGATTGTTGTTCCTGCATTACCAGGAAAAGCACTAAAGAGGCTTTTACCTTTTCGAGGAGATGATGGTAAGGAAGTTTTCGACGATATGAAACAAATTAAACTCTTGCTACTAGTCCAAGATTAAAAACTACTGCAGCTGATGCAGCTGATGCAGTTTCTGCTATCAGTGTTCTAACTAAGCCAAAACGAAAGGACACAGTACCCTGAGCATTGTTTTTCCTGGCACCTACCCCTGTTGTTTTAACCACCACCCTCTCATTTTCAGAGCCTCAACTCTATTACAATAATAATGAAATTGTAGTCAAAAATAATTATGTAGAAAATTTTGATGTTATCACTCAACATTTTTCCAAGCTCTTGAACATTTTGAACGATCACTCAGAAAACAACATAGTTCTGAGCCAAAATAATCAGTCAGCATTTGCAGTGATTGTTGTCTTTAGTTAGTATTAATTGCTTTATAACTGGCCAATCAGAGACTGTGCAGATATCAGAAACAGCTGTTGTTGTATATTCTGCAACAAAGGACCTTGTCATTATTTTAGCTTTAGCTGGCTAGAACACTCAACTAACTACTATTATTACTATTAAGTACTACTAACTACTACTACTGCTACTGCCACTACCACTACTGGGGGAAACCTGTGAAAAGGCCTGTGAAAAACGTAAGATTCACAGGTTTTTTAACAGGGTTAAAACCTGTGAAAAGGAAACAGTTCACAGGTAAAAACCTGTGAAAAAACCTGTGAAATGACCTGTGAAAAAACCTGTGAAACTAAACCTGTGATAATACCTGTGAAAAATGCTGTGAAAATACCTGTGAATAAACCTGTGATAAAACCTGTAGAATGGAAACAATTCACAGGGAAAAACCTGTGAAAAAACCTGTGAAAATATCTGTGAATAAACCTGTGAAAAAACCTGTACAGAACCCTGTGAAATAACCTGTGAAAAAACCCTAGGTAAACACTGTGAAAAACCTGTGAAAGAACCTGTGAAAAAAACCTAGGTAAATACTGAGAAAAACCTTGAACTTTTGAAGAATCTTTGGAAAGGGAACAATATAATTCACATGAAAAAGCTGTGAAAAATACACCTGAAAAATGCCACAATCTTAATTCTGATTTGCTAGTCAATTTGATAATAAAGCACCTGTAAAATTGATGATAGTTACATTTATTCATTAGATAGATGCAAGAAGTTATACACTTGTGTAAATATATACAAGACACATCACATCACACAAAAATGATCGAAATATAAATGGGTGGAAAGAAAAAAACAAGCCCTCATTGTGTTTTGTGTCCCCGATTAGCTAGGTCAACCTTGCTAGAAGGTACATATGACACATTAATAAAGTTGCTAAGTACTACCACTATTTATGTTATATATAT
>JAOBRD020232584.1:9631-20106 GCA_027575215.2 Hydrozoanthus sils
AAAACTCTCACCAATTCTCTTGTAGCGATCAAACGACCGAAAACTCTCATCGGCTCTCGTGAAAAATTTGAACAAGTTCAATGTTGATGAGAGTGCATGAGACAGTCTAACGAGAGCAAGAGTTAAAACTCTCATCGACTCTCATGCTCATTTGACCCCCATTTAAACGAGTGGGATGTTTTGATAATGATTAAGCTGGCCAACAACGTTTTCGAGAATATCAGCATCTGATAATCTGTATATTAACGTTTTCCTAACAATTGTTGGCTACTTTTTGCTCTCCAACTGAAGACTGGTCAGCTCTTCGAGTAGCTTTGGATATTAAACCTATCTGTTTTTCCGAGTGGAGAAGACTTGTTTACTGTACCTTTCTGAGTTTTGCTAGATCTGCGATTGTTTTTCAATACAAGGAAAACGGCGATTCAGGAGCGTTTAAACGGTGTTTACTGGGCAACGGTTCCGGAAAACTTTGTAATAGAGGACAGGGCATATATTCCTTTCAGTTGCGAAAACCTTTTGGTTGAGCTGCCGCCGATGGCTGTACCGCCTTTCTTCCGGATTTATTCGAAAAACAACATGCACAGCAACTTGTCAAGATAATGAACAGGTGCTGATTTTATATTGAAATTCTCGTTTTGCACTGAACATTACCCCTTGAACTTTTCATTTTTCTTTACAAATTGTAGTGTTATTAGATTTTTTACCTGCAATAAAGTTGTCAATTTCTTTACTCGAGTCTTCTTGTTCCTGTTGAACAGCTTTTTAAATTAATAGCAAATATTTCGGCAAATTTTATCATGCACAAAGCACGGTAAATCAAATTTGTGTCTTCAAAAAAATATAAAACCCTGGGAGCTACGTTTTGTTTTCGCTTTTGTTTCTTTTAGTTGGAACCTGGAATCATTGTAAACAAAATTGACAAGAGCCAATGAGATCCGTAAGGACCTCGTAGGCTCATAAAACCGGGTCCGTACGGCAACTTACGGACCTCAAATTGACCAATCACAGTGCGAGAATCACCCAGCCATATTATAACCTGTCGTATTTTCTGTGATAAATGCCTTACACACACAAAACCTTTCGTTGTAAATCCACAGGCTCTGGCCTCGATATCCTGAACTATTTTAACATTTTCGAAACACCACTTGTCAGACCTTTGCGAACAAAGAAAAAAGATGTCTCGTATGAAAAATCCGCGACTCAAGACAACAGTTCCTGCTCCTGAATGGTTTCCTTAAAGCGGGAAAACAGAGCGCGTGATCATGACCCTTTTTTCGCGCCATGTTTGAGGCTGCAGCTAGAAATAAAAGAAATTCGATAGAAAGAGTGGTGGTGGCATTTTTGTTTGTAGAAGCGACTGGAAAATAAAAATTATTGAAACTCTGCCTAAAGACGGTGATTTTGAATGCATATGGATTGCTGTTTACCTCTCTGAGAAAAATATTGTAAGCTGCACGATTTAACATCTACCAGATCCTGTTTACTTCGCGAAGGTAACTACAGTTCGTGCGAACACTTCACTTTGAAGTCGTCTTAAAATAACTTCATATGAACCATTTTCTTTATTATAACATATAGACTGTTTTGGCAGAATATGGAACTCATCCATTTGCGTATGTGCTTATATTTTACAGTTTGCCAAGTTCGTTCTCTAAAACAAAAACATTCGAAACGACGTAGTTGTTGAGTGTAAACAAGAGACATGCACGCAATATCAATAAACCAAAGACAGAATCTAAGCAGTGGTATCTATTCAGGAAGGTAATAGGTTACTAAGTTCGGCAAATAAAGAAATAAAAAGCCTTAAAAGACGCTCGCTTGCAAGCCTTTTTCCCGGCCATCACATTTTCCTTGTATGACACTTTTTCTGTAGTGCGCATGCACGCCGTTTTTTGATCCTGTTGCTTAATGAGTTTCTGGGTGCGTTTCCTCCTCGAAATCGTTCTCTGGTCTCAAGTTATCGATTAAAAGATGAAGCATGTTCGAAAACAGTTTTTAGATACCTTACAAACTGTTTCCAGTTTCTTACCAGCACCTAATAGTGGTAAGGAACCGAAAGGATAACAGATACTATACATGTTCACAGGTGCGGCGTAACGATTTCGGGTGGAAACAGTGGTTCGACAAAGACGCCCCCGAGGAGTACCAGATACCGGACGGCTACCAGACCTCACTCGATACCTTTAGAAAGCTCATGCTTGTTAGGTACTGGTAAAACGATTGGCTAGATTGAGTTTGTTTTACTGAGAAGAATCTTCCAGAAGATTTTAACTGTATGTCAGTTTTAAACATAAACTGAGCTTTGTTTTTAATTAGTGTGAACTAACAAACTTCACTTTGTAAAATTAAAAAAACAAAACAAAATTGTATCCACTCTATTATGCAGTTCGATAATATCAGTTGTTTTTTGTGACGAAGCACAAGTAAAACTATATTTCCAGCTTTCCAGTTTATTACTTTCTTCCTCGAATTAGATTAACCTAAACTAATTTCCAGCAGCTGAATACGTCCGTCTTCTTGTCTTTTTTTACATACAAAAGAGTAGTATAGTATGCACCGAATTAGCCCCCATTTTAGCGAAGCCAGTGCGGAGCCGGCATAAATTATCTCTAGGATAACGTCATAGCTCATGAATAAAATGCGGATTGTTTACATAAACTCTTTTGTTATGAAAATGATTTGAACGGTCGTTTTTCCAAAATGGCGCCAACTGCATAATTATGCAAAACAGCTAATGTTATCCGGCTAGAACCGGTTTGGATATGACATCATATTTCTATTTTTATCTCGGATAAGACGCTATAAAGCTAGCGAGGCCAAGCAGTTTATATAGTATATATTTATCATAGGCATAGAAAAAAATTATTACTCGACGAGTAACTCACTCTTTGCTCATTACACTAAATTGCGGAACAATAACTTCCGAAAACCACTTCCCTTTTTTGTCTGGGTTTTTTGTTGAGCTTCAAAATTTTTGCAGTTGCATTGGTGCCTGCTAGTCCAAGTAGTCCAAACTATTCCGATTTTGTCCAACTTTGAATTTTATTGTTTTGTATTTTTACTTTTTAGATCCTGGTGTCCAGATCGCACCCTTCCCCAAGCCAGGCATTATATTGCGAACAGCATTGGTGAAAGGTTTGCTGAAGGTGTAATCCTAAACCTCGAAGCCACCTGGGAAGAGAGTGATATACGAACCCCCCTGATTTGTTTTCTATCTATGGGTTCAGATCCGACTGGAGCTATTGAGCTGCTTGCCAAACGCAAAGGATTTGGTGAGCTTTGAGAAATTCTCACTACACAACTTATCTAAAACTTCCTCAAAATAGAAGAGGAAAGAGTATAATATAATAAAATTGAACAACAGAATAGAATATAATGAAACAGAATAAAGTAAATGAAACGAATAGAAGAACTAACAAAACAAGAATAGAACAGAAGAGATATCCACTTCAAGTCTAGGCATAGAAAAAGGTACGGGAAGGGAAAGACAATACTAGGTAGCTTATCAACCTTAGTATGATATTAACATTAATATTAAGACGAGCTCAATGCCAGCACTAAACGCGATGTAACTCCTTTGTTTTTCAGAATGCCGCGCCATTTCCATGGGGCAGGGTCAAGAGGTACATGCAAGAAGGCTTATACAACAATCCATGACCACAGTAAGTCGTTCCGTGGTGAAAACTATATCTAATTAAGCTGGGTGGTTTGGCTGCCAATATCGCTCGATATTTTTACGAGTCGGCGAGCCAAAATAAAACTGAACAAGTAAAAATCTCTAACAATATTGGCAGTCAAACCGCCCAAAAAGTTTTTTTATTATGCAATACATATGTTTTTGGCTGAAATGGCAAATGAAATGAAATCGGCAAGCTCAGATTTACATTGTTATTTTTTTGTTGACAAAAACTCGATTCCCTGCAGCAACAAACGTAAGGTTTTCATAAGGAAACTGACTGGCCGCGAGACAATGATACTGCATAACTAGCCATTTCATTGGCTCTTACAAAATGACCTGATCCGAAGCAGACAAATCAGGTTTTTCGCTTCTGAAAGAAGACAAAATTTGTGAACATGTTTTAGAGTCACAACTAGAAACGGCTGTTGGCAATCAGTCCATCCGCTGAAACTAACCAACGAAATGATAAAAAACAAAGAAAATGAGGAAATGAGATTTTGTTTGTTAAACAAAATCTCACTGAAAATGACAAAATGTCAAACCTCACTGAGTTTACTTCACTTGTGTTGTGCAGTTCAAATGAACCGAGAAAACACGTGGACGACGATCTCGATCTTCTTCATCACTTCATTCAAAGACGAGCCTACATACGGCGCCGTTTTAAAGGAAGATTTTCTCTTCCAAAATTAAAGGAACAATTGTTAAATGTAGCATTACAACAACATCTGCAGCTGTTGCAGATGTGCTGGATACATGGTTAAAACTCCTTTGAAAGGAAGTGAGGGTTTATGGTTCGTATGCGTCCAGTTTGCGAACGTTCATGAAAAAATAATGACTGTTTTCAAGTTCTCTAGTCTCGCTTTTACATGCACAGTAAGGTCTGATTTTGTCTTTTCGCAGTGATTTGTTTGCGTACTCGCCAATGAAACTATCGATTTATGTGGGTTCTTCTTCATTGCAACATATAGATTCGAGTGAGGACTTACCACTGGAACAGGGTGTAATCCAAGTTTCGCTTATCTAATCCTGTAATTAACCAAAATTGGATCATACCCCGTTCCAGTGGTAAGGCCCCACTCGAATCTATGTGTTGTATTCAGACATATGCCACTGAAGGACAACATTCTATACTTCCTCACTACTTTGTGAGTCGTTATTCTTCATTGCTCAGTATTGTAGGTATTGAAAAGCTCTGGAAATAGGTGAAATTTCTGCATGTCGTTGTCTCATTTTCTGGAGGACAAAACAACTTTTTCGTTCGACACCAAAACCGGTTAAACCGGGTATCAAAGTGTCTGACAATGTATGATATTCGCCGTTGTTTATTAAACGTATCGTATAATAAAAACTCATTTAATTTATACTACTGTCATTTTTATCATTATTATTATCAATAAAATTATGAAAATTATTTATAACATTAACGTAAGAGTGGGCAGTACAAATATTGTTCCCATATCTCATGCAAAGAATCTAGAAGTATGGTTTGTTCTAATCTGTCTCTGTCTGTTCATATCACTAACGCCTGCTCTGCTTCATTTTTTCATTTATGTAAAAATAAAAAATTTCGAAGTATCTAAGCAAAGAGTGTAAGCAAACACTTATTCATGCGCTTGTTATGGGTAGACTGCAAGTTTATTATATTGTTCACCACAATATCTAGTTAACTGAAAGATGCAGCCGTGTTTATAGTGCTGCCGCAAGGCTGATCTTCCAAAGTAAGCAAGTTTAATCTCATCATGACACGACTTAGTTTTTTTACACTGGCTGCCAGTAAAGTACTGCATTAATTTCAAGCTGCTAACTATTACTTATAAAGCAATTCATGGCTTAGCGCCGACTTATTTATGTAACCTTTTTTTCAGTTAAGAATAACGACAGGTATAATTTAAGATCTAGTAGCAGCTCACCTTTAACAATGTACTTAATTGAAACAAAATTTCTCGATTCTGATTGGTTGAGAGCAGTGCTGTTTTTCTTAAACACAGTGCTAAAAGTTAGTGTAATTTACTCTACGACTACACAATGGCAACAACATCGACTAAAATGCAACTACGACTTTAACCACGATTATGATTTCGACTTGGAATACGACTACTGACTTGGATTATGACTACGAAGAAGATAACTACGACTGCAACGACTACTTCGATCACGACGACTTGGAGTACGAATACGACGACTGCGACTACTATGGCAACTACGATTACTGTGACTGTGATGACTACAACGATTACAACTTCAATTTCGACTACAGCAACTGCAACATAAAATAACAACATTTTATTTCACTTTCATTTTACATTTACATAGTATAGTTTTATAAATTACAGAAGACTTGGGTTCTACTGCGACAACTATGATTACTGCGATGACTACTACGATTACAGCCAGGACTTTGACTACGTTTGCGATTACGACTATGATTATGATTTCAACCTCGACTAATATTACTCTTGTTAATGATATACTAAACAAAATTTCTCCCTTCTGATTGGTTGAAAACAGTGGTGTTTTTCGTAAACACAGTTCAAAAATGGTTAATTCAGTGCAATTTACTCTACGACTATGACTTCAACCACGACTGCGACTCAAAGTATGACTATGACGACGATTACTACGATTGCAATGACTACTACGATTACGACTTTGATTTCGACTATGACAACTTGGAGCACGACTACGGCTACTGCAACTACTATGAGGACTATGACTGCCACGACTACTACAACTACTATGAATACGGTTACTACGACTGACTCGACTACGACTAACTCGACTACGACTACTTCGACTACGATTACAATTATGACTATGTTTGCGATGACGACTACTATTATTATGACTTCAACCTTGACTATGATTACTATTGTTAAATCTTCGATATTGGTTCCTTTTTTACGGATAAGAACTCTTTCTTTCTAAACACTTACTTTTTTTATTTTGTTGTGTATATTAAAAAGTAAGCACACGACTTTTCTCGTTTAATTTTGAAATAATTTGCACTCATGTCTTTTTCAAAAAGCTCAAATTCCATTCGCTCTACGGGCTCATGTAGTTTTGATACTTTTTGAAATGCCACTTATACAAATTATTTCTAAATTGAACTCGAAGTCGTGTGATTACCCATACTAATACTTAGATGCATGCTCGTTCCTTTATACTGATTTGAAACTCTTCCTTTCTATACTCGTCCTGTAATTTTGTTGACTTCTAATTCAGTATTGAAATACTTTGCACGAGTAGCTTTTTCAAAAAGGATTTTTGTTTGAGATTGTAATTTGTCAATGTATTATTAAGTTTTAATAGTTTTAGTAGTTAATATCATTCAACATTTGCGTAGCTGAAAATTATATTGATAACCACGCAATAGAAGTTTTAATAAATTATCTATTATCATTATTAAAAAAACACTGCGATGGTAACTTGATTTCAAAACTTAAAATCCTAAGCTAAAATTTTACAAACCTAATTATCTTTTTACTATGAACTTTACCAAAAAAAACTTTGATATCCAAAATAGAGCTTAAGAGATGTGCTTAAGAAATTGACTTATAAGTAATGTTAATGTAAACGTGTTGAGCTCGATGTTTCCGTCTTATTTCTCTTTTTACTTATTTTATAAAAATACAAAAGTAATAAAAGCTACGATATGTTTAGATAAAATAATTTTGTGTGTTGGGTTACAGATGTTTTGAATAAATGTCATAAATGGCTTGCAAAGAATATATTTCGCTCTTAGCCTCTTCAGTTTTGCATTGCCAATTTTTTAAAAGAGCTTTCAACAAAGTTAATGTAAATGATGACAACAATGATAATGAAAGTAATAATGTTAAGAACAGCAACGCCGAAATTCTACTGTCTTGTTTCTTGCCGTTTATAAGATGGTACTGCCAATCTGTTTCTTGGGGTTCGAACTGCACAAGTTTACGCCACGTCTTTACTGGCTCCCAATAGAACAACGAACTAATTTTAAGATTTCGCTATCAGTCTTTAAGTCTCAGAACAATTTGGCCCCAGTCTATATCAGTGATTTCCTCAGATGCTATTGCCCTGATCTTAGTTTAAGATCTTCAACTCAATCACTACTTACTGTTGCATTGCAAGTTCAAGCTAAAAAGTTATGGTGATAGAAGGCTGCCTGTTGCAGCTCCCAAACTATGGAACAGCTTGCCAATTATTATTAGGACAAGTTGCTCAGTCGAATATTTTAAAAGTAGTTTAAAGACTCACCTATTCAAAAAAACATATATGTAATTTTACTCTGTTTTTAGTTTTATAGTATTAGGATTTATGTATTATAACTGTTAGTATTGTAAAGCACTACTGGGCAACTAGTGAATGTAGCGCTATGAAAATTTCGTCGTTATTAGTATAGGTAATCGCATAGGGCCAAGTAAAATTAAGGGTTAATTTTACAAGTGTTTTCAACTTTTTTCAAAAATTACCCGAGTTGCTTGAGGGCAATTTGAAAAAATTGGAAACACAAGTGATATTTATCCTAAATGTTGCGAGGAACCAAGCGATTACATGTTTATAACATCGAAGGCAACAAGCGATTGCATGTTTATAACATCGAGGGCAAAGTTCTTCATTCTCCGCGGTATCCCACGAGACTCGTTTACCCCAAGTTTCTTCGAAAATTGCTAGAGGTGTAAGCTACAAAAATATTTTACAGCCTCTGAAAACATTCGGAAATCTTCGGAAGAGGTTTGAAATCGTTTCTAAGGCATTTTTATGATTTTTAAAAAAATTTGGAAAATCTTCGGAGGTATTCGGAAACTTTCGGAAATCTTAGGAAGATGTTGCTAAGGCATTTTTGAGACTTTTTAAGATTTTCGAAAGTATACCAGCGACCAATCAGCGCTAAGTAATTTTTCCCTGAATTAAGAAAAAATACTCCCGCTGTTACCCAATCAGCTCGAAGTAATTTTGTCCTCTATGTTATAATTATTATTATCGTTATCATCTTGTTACAACGTCCATCCTTTTTCACAGGGCGGTTGGGTTTTACTGCAAAACTGCCACTTGGGTTTAAACTTCATGGACGAGTTATTAGAAACTGTAACAACAGTTGAAACGGTTCACGAGGTATTCCGCGTCTGGATTACAACAGAAGCCCATCCTCAGTTCCCAATCAGCCTGTTACAGGTACGCAGTACTCCAGCCAGAACCCGTCATAATCCACTTATGTCACGTAACCATCAGTGTTTAACTTACTTTAAATAAGAAAATTTTCGCAACCAAGACAGCTGCCACGGCTGCTAACACTCAAGCTCTCTCTAACTGAAAAGTAATGGCCCTAACAACGTTAGAAGATGTTTAATCTTGTACTTTAATTACAAAAAATTCGGGATCTAAAATTTTTGGACAATTTCGGACATTTTTACTCGTTCCCCTCTATAGATTCCTAATACGACATGCAAGGTAGCATAAAAATTATTCTTGAATCAACTGTCACCATCGAAAAGGAGAAGAACTCAAAAAGCAGTACCTTTTCGCCTTCACGAATTAATCGTGGGAACTACGAAACGCCTTACACGCCAAATCAGTGAAACATTTTAATTCAAAAGACGAGAAAAATCCAGAAGAGGAACTTTTCGACCTCCAGGAACCTGACATTCTATATGGAAAATGATGAACCCGAGTTGTACTTTCAGTCTATCTATATACGGATTCCTGACCACAACAGGCTTCCTTTGATATTAAGTCGTTAATTAAAGTATATTTAAAGAAATTCCGGATATTTTAATGTTCGGAAGTTAAATTCTTCGGACAATTGAATTTTCGGACCATTTTTTTATCCGAAATTTAATTGTCGGGATATTTTCGTAATTAAAGTATTCAGAAACAAAGAACATCTCGCTGTCACTCAATAGCAAGCACATACTTGTTGAACTAAGTATTGTCCAGTCTTATTCCTTTTTAGCGCCGCTGTTTAAACTAGAAGCGCGTTCACCTAAAAGCAGACTCAAAGGCATTTTCCGTAACATATTGGACTCATTACGTTTGTTTATTCAACAGTCGTCCATTAAGTTCACAAATGAACCGCCACAAGGAGTAAAGCCGGGTCTAAAGCGAACCTATGCAGGGATTAACCAGGACATGTTAGACTACACTAACTTACCACAGTGGAAACCTTTGCTTTATGGAGTGGCCTTCTTGCACACTGTTGTACAGGTAAACTGATAGCCCAATATAACAGTCGTTCCACATAACAATCAAACTAAAGGGAACACAGAAGTTATGTTGCCCCCATTCAAGAGTTCACAGACTCATTGTCTCAACAGACTATTCTAAGATGAATTAACTGTGCCGGTAAGTAAAACAAATCAACACTAAAGAAATACAAAGTGGTTATGTGGATACGTAAATATTTCATCCACAATTTTATTTAGTTATTGAACACGCTAAAGATAAAGAACTTCTTATCGTGGTACGCCCAATTCGAAAGAGTTTGGCATTTTTCTGGCCAACGAGCGGATAAAGATTTACCTTTCTGGCTTTGCGTTTTGCAGGAACGGCGCAAGTTTGGTCCTTTAGGCTGGAACATTCCTTACGAGTTTAACCAATCGGACTTCTCAAGCAGCATACAATTCGTGCAGAACCATTTGGATGATATCGACCCCAAGAAGGTCAGTAAGATGAGGACTTGCTTACTGAATGACAAGTATCTCATAACTGAGTAGTAACGAGCCATTAATTCTTAAACTGTTTGCACGATATTGCAAAGACGTTTTTAACGCTTACTAGGGTAAGGGTATTTTTGTTACATCTCCTTTCACAAACTTTTTCT
>JAOBRD020232691.1:0-25104 GCA_027575215.2 Hydrozoanthus sils
TAAATTGACAGTGCACAAACTGTAGAAAATGATCTTGTCTGTTGGTCCAACTGCTTTCACATCCACCCACACGTCATCAAAATCAGTTTGAGTGAGTAGGGTCCCTGGGCCTCCCTCTGTTTCGTGTTTTGTTTGTCTTTAACGTGTCACTCGTCTTGCTTCTTCAGCCAGTCATAGATCAGAGCATCTTCAATTTTCCCATTAATAGGCATTACCTTGTCTGATAATCCGTACGCTGTTACGATGGTCCACTGGGCATCGAATTTCCTTTTTCAAATAAAAATAAATCAACAAAGTAAGTGGTCGCTTTGAAACTGAGAAAAGGTGTAAGTATAGATAGAATACAACTTCGATCCGACGGCCAAGAATTGAATGCTTATCATGCTATTGATATCAAAATATCAATGAACAGATTTGTTACACTAGTAGTCAATGTATAACAAAAATGCCATAATCAGTGCTCGTAAATTTCTATTAAAAAATAGTTCTTATGACAACATGAAATTGGCAGCAACTACTACGGAATCCAAACAAATGGCAAACTTCGGAAAATATTTCTACCCAGTAATTTTCTTGCAATCTCATTGGATAAAACGCATCACGTGGTGCAAAATCAGAAAGACGCTCACCCCAACATATCTCTTCTGATTTGATAACTGTCCTCCGACTTTATCGGCCATTTCAATTAAAACACTAACGTTATTTTCGCTTCAAAGTTTCATAAGTTAAAATGGATAGATCTACAAAAAAAATCAGTTTTGCCGATCTAACAACTAAAAATTCAACTTTTTGAGAACCGAGAAGAGAGAGAAATTTTAGCCGCTGCTTTAATTTTACGCGAACTTCGTACGTTGTGAAATAAATAAACCCCTTTTTGGCTTACTAGTATATCCGGCGGAGGATATAATATCCCTGGGTGATTGGTTGTTCTCGAAATTTCTCATTTCTCTGTTCATTCTTCGGACAATCTATCAGCCGCGGACATTTTATCCTCCGTTAAAGCCCACCCAATAATTTTCGTGCAATCTCTTTGGGTAAAACGCATCACGTGGTACAAAATCGGAAGTAGCCTGTTGTTTAATAAATAAACCCCTTTCGGCGGCTGGTATATCGGAGGATAATGTCCGCGGCTGATAGATTGTCCGAAAAATGAACAGTTGGCCGAAAAGCGAAGCTTCGTGGGCAACTGAGAAATTTTGAGGACAATTTATCAGCGAAGGACATTGTCCTCCGATATACCAGTAAGCCAAAAAGGGGTTTATTTATTTTGTAACCCTCCCAATAATTTTTTCTTCGAAGAAACTTTATGTACAATTCCAGGGATGAAAATTTCTCTTTTTTCCACATTAACTGAAGTTGGATGGAATGTAAAATCTCATTTTTAAGCTTAAGATATTTTACAGAACTTTAGAGACTCGGTGGGTTTAGTTAAGCTTGTTATTAAAACTGTTAAAACATTTGATATTAATATTAATTTAATTAATTATACATTTATTTAATTGAATTAGTTGCACATTTATTATTTTTTCCGGTTTTACAGTTTGGGTGAAAGATCTTAATTGATCCTGCGACAAATCAAGGCATTTCGTAACGGTTCTTGCATTACAGTTTACATTGAAACTGTTGTTTAACGAAAGCGGAATCGCTGCTTTTTTTATCTTCAAATACGTCCACCGCGTACTTTGTCGACTTTTTCGCGCTGTCTGGCACTGCCTTTGAAACCAGGCATTTTTAAAAGTCTTCTTTGTTAAACTCGGCGAAACGATTAATTTTCTTGTCTATCAATTTAGACTGTTCAAAATTTGAAAAATAACCTTTGTTGTTTTAAACAAAAATGGCCCACAAAATCGCAGGGCAGTTATCAAGTTGGAAGGGGTATATTCGTTGTTATAACCTACCCTAAAATTTCGAAGGTATAGGAGGATAATGTCTTGGTTAACAGGTTGTCCTCAAAATTTCTCAGTTACCCTCGAAGCTTCGCTTCTCGGCCAACTGTTCATTTTTTGGACAATCTATCAGCCGCGCGCGGACAGGCTTTATATCCTCCAATATACCAGCCGCCGGAAGGGGTTTATTTACTAAATATACCAGGCCGTCGGAACGGAAGGGCTTTAAAAGTCACTTAAAAAAAAGGCTTAAAAAATACGTTTATGGCGTACTTTGTCGACCTTTTTTTGCTGCCTGGCCATGCCTTTGAACTCAGTTATTTAATTTCTTCGTTGTTGGAATTGGCAAAACGATTTTCTTGTCTATCCATTCAAACTTTGAAAAAAATAACATTGTTTGTTTGTTGCATACCTTCGCGTTTTCTAGTTCTGAAAGTGACGTTTTACCCGCCAAAAGGCAAAGAACTGTGACGTCATGCTCGACGCATGCTCTGAAGTAGGCCTAGGGAGGCGGGATGGTGCAGCGAACCACACATGAAGTGAATCGTGACGGAATAAAATCGAAAGTACTTGGGATGAAAACATATGAAATTCTACAATCAATACAAAGAGAAATTATATTATGATAGAATTGATGTATAGACCTATTCTGTTTTACACTTAATGCTCGCTGACAAAGTCTTGGAGCATGAGTTTTATCCATTCGCGTCGTTCTGTCAGTATGGGTGAGCTCCACGGTGGACACTCGCAACCGAGTCGCGAACAAGCAGAAACTTCGGTTCTTGAAAGATCAAGAAGCTCAAGACACTTGACCAAAAAGAAAAGTTTTAAAACATCGTCTAGAGATCATGAAAAAGGAAGAAAGTTGAGCCGGAAATCATCGATTAAATCGCTTTCAAGCTTGGTGCACAAGTTTATTATTCGTTTATCATCTTTTCAAAACAATTCAGTTTACGATACTTCCAGTAGAAACTCGGTTGTAAGCGAAGATAATGCTACATACAAGATAAGAGAGAGAGATGAAGAGAAGGCTACAAGAGGAAACTTATCAGAGAGTGGTCGAAGCAGATCAGTTGATAGTTTAGGTCGGCTGGGTTTAAAAAATCACGGGAATACATGCTTTATGAACGCCGTTGTACAATGCCTAAGTCATACAGATTTGCTTGCAGAATACTTTGTCACGGATCAGTACAAAATTGACCTAAAACAACGCAAAGGCCAGATTAGAAGTTTTGGAACAAAAGGCGAGTTAACTGAAAAACTGGCCGTTTTGTTGAAGAGTCTATGGTCAAACCAGTATTCTGCAGAAATTAGCAGTGAGTTCAAGGCGGTGGTAGGGAAACACGGGGTACAGTATCGTGGCTGCTCGCAACACGACGCTCAAGAGTTTTTGTTGTGGCTCCTAGATAAAGTTCATGAAGATTTGAACCGAGCAACGAAACGCAAGTACAAAACCATTAAGGTATGAAACTCAGAGAAATTATCTCTACTTCCTATTTGTTGAATTCATTTAAGTGTTAAATCGCCTCGTTAATACCGTTTGTGTTGTAAGACTCGAGAATATTCTTTGAGTTTCTCGAATCAAGATACAGATGAGTGATATCAATTTTTTTGGCTTGACCTCAAATTTTTCTTTTCGAAGATGATTTATTACTCAGCTTAGCAACGAAAAATATCTTTTGTGTTCGTGATGTTGATTTTGATTTATTGAGAAGAATGTAGAGGGTCTTTTATTTACATACAATTTTCATGTAGAAGCAACACTCTTGATTGAAACAGTGACAAACTTTTCGACACTTGAGTGTTTTGACAGAATTGATAGATTTTTAACGAGGCCTTTGTTTTAAATAGTTGTGTTAAACCTGATAGTTTTGTGATAGTTTTGCAAATCAGAAATTTTTATTAACTACATAGTTTTTTTAAGAGAATTTTGCCGAGTTTGTGCAAGAAACAGTTAGCACTTTCATTAATTTGTCCATAATTCCAACTTGCATTGTTTTGGGAGTTAATGGTTGATAGTGGGATAGTTTAAGCAATTCACACTTTTTTCAAGGCGTTTTTTATTAGAATGTTACAGCTGATAAGTTTCCAGTATTTAAGAAAATGTCAAGGCAGGGGATATTTCCAGTAAAAAAACCCCACGATTTGTTGATTAAGTGTAACTTACCTTAAGATTACTATTTTTAGTGACTACTAAATTTAGCGATTTTACCCAAGAAAGAATTAGCAACCACTAATTTTAGTGATTTTGAAGATTTCTACTCTGAAGTCCTTAATAATAGTATATGTACTATTATTTCTATTTGACTAAACTTCCACTCTATATGGGCCTTATTTGGGACTGTACTATTATTTATTTTTGACTAAACTTCCACTCTATATGGGCCTTATTTGGGACTGTACTATTATTTATTTTTGACTAAACTTCCACTCTATATGGGCCTTATTTGGGACTGTACTATTATTAATTTCTGGGTTTCGGAAGCCAAGCATCTCCACTGATGGTTTTCAGACTATTAATATTCTTCTTCTAGGACGCAATGCTCAGTGTTTTACAAACTTGTATTTGAAATATTTCCACCCTATACTACTATTCCTTTCTATACAATTATTAATTTTGAAAGATTTTTCCACCCAGTACCACTATTCTGCTATATACTATTATTAGGGACTTCCAAGTATGGAATCCTTTGTCATATGAAATTACAAGAGAGGTGGAACCTTCATTTTAGCAAGTACAAAATATTTGTGAATTTTTCAAAATTGCTAAAATCGCTAACATTAGTAGCCGCTAAAAATAGTTACCCTAAGGTACAAGCTCAGCTACATGCAATTTGATTGGCTTACAAATAGTAGATGGAGTTGATAAGACATCTGGGTCCAGTTCCTCGAAACCCCGATTAACTTAACCCAGAGTTAACTCTTAAAAAAACCTATTGGTTGTCATGGTAATTAACCCTGAGTTAGCACTAGTCGGGTTTTGAGGAACCAGGCCCATTTCAACTGTTGAAGATGAAAGGGCAGAAAGGGTTAAAGAATCGAAAGTTCTCACTTTCAACCCTGTACTGAGTGCTTTGTTTGTTGATTAATCTCCAATTGTTGACTTTCAGGAAAGTTGTGGTCGAGCAGATGAATTGGTAGCTCGTGAAACATTAACAAATCACTTGCGATGCAATGACAGTTTTGTTTTAGATCTCTTTCAAGCACAGCACAAGTCATCACTAACATGCCCTAGGTGTCGGCAACACTCTACTACATTTGATCCTTTCATGTGTCTTTCATTACCCATTCCTCAAAGAGAAACACGACCGTTAGTTGTTACAGTTGTCTTTGCAAACTCATCAAGGGTGGCACAGCGAATTGCAATAACCATGAAGACTTGTGGAACAATTTCTGACTTGCGATGTGCTGTTGCAGTCATGGTGAACATACCACAGACATCGCTGATATTCACTGAACTTTGTTATGATGGTCTTCACAGAACTTTCAGCGACAAGCAACCACTAAGTGTAATTCATGATGGGGACAATATTTATGTGTTTGAAGTTCTGCACAGTTTGTTTCCAGCAGACTGTAGTGATTTGAGTTTACCACCAATTGTTTTATCAACTGAGAATGGTCCAATTCAAGATACCCTGGTGATTCTTTTAGCAAACTGTCAAGGAAGTGGGAAAAACAGCAGGATGTATGTATACCAGTATTTAGCACTTTTTTGTTGGCTTTATGGTGTTTGTGCATGGTGGCCATAGGTCCTTAAAAAGTCTTGACAAAACCTTTTTTTTAGATCATAAAATGCCTCAAATATTTTCTTTTCATGACAAACATGTTTCTTCCAATGGTCGTATTTTGTACCAATGATTGTGAACTGCAGCTTTCTGTCAAGTCTTATGAAACCCAAATTGCCACTTATACAGTCAAACCTCTCTAAGACAGACACCTTCAGGACCAGCCTCAAATGTCCATCTTTGAGAGGTGTCCATCTTAGAAAGACTTAAAATACAGTAAATGACTGAGAAAATGCACGACACAGACCAAGATTTGGTGGCCATTTCTTAGAGGTGCCTGTCTTAACTGGGTGTCCATCTAGAGGGGTCCAACTGTAGTCTGTATTTATCAGTCTTTTGATGCTGTCTGAAATATTTATAAGATGTTGCCAGCTCATTCAGCACAGTGTAACAGGCCTATCAATGAGAGGCAAGCGATTGCTTGTGCACATCTCATCACTTGCCCAAAGAGCATGAGGCATGCGATTAATCACCCACCCAAATTTGACTTTTGTTATAATTTCGTTTTTGGTAACTTCGTACAGCCGTTTTATAAAAATTATGTGCGTAAGATAAAAGAAATATTGCACAAAATCTGTGTGGATAATAAAGGTGCTAATGTAATTTTGTTTACTATCTCTGTTGGAACTTTGTTATCTTTAGCACCAGTGAAGTGGCGTGACCATACTTTGCTTTCGAAAATTTAATGCTTCTAAAAAATATCATACTACAGCCAAATTACTTCATGAAATTATCTTAAACATTTTAAATAGTATTAAAAATAAACCTATATGAACACAATGGTTTTTACTGCAAAATCGTGGACCTGAAAACATTGCCCTCCTCGGCCAAACGAGGCGGGCAATGTACCGCACGTCTGCAATTTTGCTCATTGATAGGCCTGGTGTAATTTAATTTAAATGTCCTTACAGGTACAGGTACAGGCACAGGTGAGGTTTATTGGCATTTTACAATCATGTGTTATACATTGCCAAAGCCATCTAAGCTTTAACAAAAGTGCTTAGAACTTTTATGAGTTACATATTAATATTTGTAGAAATTTGAGATGAGCATAAGTTTAGTTTACAAACTTATCATAAATTTCTAACCTGTACAAAAATAAACTTCAAAACTGAGTAGACTTTCAGAGATTTCATTGAGGTCAGTATATCATGAGTCAATGTCTAACCTAACCATTTTGTAGGTTTGGCCCACCCTTTGTTTTGAGAGTGCTTCGCGAGTTGAGTTTTGGCGAACTTCAGAAAGTCATTCTAAAGACAATGAGCAAACTGTTAATAAATGGAGAATGCTTTGTAAGTATTTATTATAGACTTAGCAAAACTGATAGGTGATTTCTTTTATGATTAATTTTTTCATATAAGACATTATTTACTAACTTTTGTCTTAAGGTGAGTCTTCTTTTTTGTTGATTCACATACCCACAACCAAAATCAGTAATTATAGCTCAGGTTCTGGTCTTTACTACTTTCTTGTGTATTGCAGTGCAACTCTAGTCACTGATTGTTTTGTGACAAAAATTAAAGTACACATTGTGAATTATTATTTTCTAAGCTATAAGAAGCAAGAAAAATTTTTATTTGTAGATTCTTTGTTTTAAAAAAAACCACTCGTTCCACTTATCAGCATATTTGATTGCTTATTTGGGTTGAGCTTGTCACACACTCCTGGATTCTTATGGCTTTTTGTCAATGATATTATTTTGAACAGCCTATTCTTTTGATTGTAGAATACGAGACAGAGACTAAAAAAAACCACACCTTTTCAGTGTGTTGAAAGTAACTTACCAGTTCCCATTAGAAAAATGGCCTTAGAAAAACTGTGAGACCCTGAAGATTCTATAGGATTTTTGATTACCTAACCTTTTGGTTTTGTTGTTTCAATGCCCTCTATGTTTAGCCCAAACGAGAAGCTGCACTGTTCAAGCTGCGAGTAGTGAATGGGTTAGTTGGAAAGTGTTATTTGTCAGAGGAAGTTGATCACCCATTGTACCAGGCCACTGTGGATAGGTGAGAATGAATCCAATTTATTTTCTTCGTTTGGTTAAACAAACTAGATTTCATAGCTCAGTTATGATAAACAGCTCTGCAGACAACTTATTTTAATTAATACAGGACTTCTTTAAACAAAATATAATACTGTTCAAACACATTTGGAATTAATAGAGTATTCAAATGTTATTTTGATTTTCAGAAGCCACCTCAGGTCTGGAGAAGTGAAGTTGGTATGAGGGACGGGGAGGGCTCTGTAAAAGTGACATTGTAGATGTCCAAGTTCAAATTACCAGAAATGTTCGAATCCCAGAAAACTTAGAAGAATGTTCTTGCATTCCAGGAGGTTCTTCTGTGTACTTTGCTCACCACAAATTTGACAAATAGCGCACACACTTTAGTCATTTAACCCTTTGACTACTGAACCGCTCGGGACCCAGTTCCCCATTGTTCCTGGAGCAATATGGAGTAGCTACTCGTATTTTAACCTGAAATCAAAACATGTATGCACAGTAGAAATTGTAGTTGTTTTTTACAAGAATAATGACACAGATTGATAGCCAGAAAGTTTGTCTGAATTAGTTGACGACATGTTTATTAACACAAACTTCGAAGAAAGCTCAAATAACACTTCAGATAAATTATCAAATGTAAAAGGCATCACTGTATAAAATTTAAGCCTTCAAACGGTGAGAGAAAATGCTGTCAAAAAATTTTACAATGCACGTGCGACTTTATTGAAACTGATCATGGTAATCGGCAAGTACGTCCCTTTACAGAGCGCGATGTCACAAAGTTTGCATTTATTTCTTGTTTCTACTGCATATCCTTTGGGAGTTTTTCTATTAGACTTTTTACACCGAACATATTCTTTTTTACGACCATCGGTTCGAACTGAAATATGCTCTAAACGACTTCTGCATGGATTTTCACCGGGGCTAAAACTAGCCGGTCACTTTCGATGAGAAATGCCATCTGTCATTTCTTTCACGAGCGCGACTCGAAATTTTACCTGCTTTCTTTTTTCTGCACCTCGATAAATATTTTCAAGAATGTGAGCATTGCATACACAAACGTTAAAAGCAATCCAAAATACATACCGATACCAACAACAAGACTGTCTTCCAGCATAATAATACCAATGCAACTGATCGGCTAAATCAACTCCTCCCATTTTCGAAGTGTAAAGATCCACCACGAAGGGTTTTTCGATTTGCACTACTCCACCTTTCACCTTTCTTTCAACAATTTGCGGAGCTTTTTCTGGACTAACATTTGTGGACAAAAAATTTACATCTCTCTTGTCATGCCATTTCGTAAACAACAATTTTCCTTTTTGAGATCGAACTAATTCGCCTGGTTGTTTTAATTATTGTTTTGCACTTTGCGGCAATTCTCTGTGGTTTGAACGAACTGTTGCACAAGCATAAGTGTTTTGGACAAGATCTAAAAGCCGAGGAGAAAAGAAATTGTCAAAGAACAAATGATGCTTTTTATTCAGAAAAGGTTTTGCCATACTCATCACAACATCACAACCCTGACCGTGAACATAATTCTTACCGTTTTCACTACCTTGATAAATGGCCATGTTGTTGACATAGCCATTCTCCGAATTGGCAGCCATCCATACTTTTATTCCGTACTTTGAAGGTTTTGCCGGCATGTACTGACGAAAACTAAGGTGACCTTTAAAAGTTATCATTGCCTCATCCACAGAAATGTTTTGACCCAGATAATAAACACGCTGAATGTTTTCCAAAATTCTATTCATGAACAGCTGAACCTTGAAAAGGCGGTCATAGTCTGGTGAACCTCTCGCCGGCTCGATTTGGCTGTCTGTGAAATGCAAATACTGGCTGATTTCCTCGAACCTATTTTTTGTCATTTTCGATTTATACCACGATTTTCTAAGAATGGATCAGTAGACCAATAATCCGAAACCTGAGGTAAAACACAAATGCCCATCATAATGCAAATACCTAAGTAGCACTGAAATTCTTGTGTCGAAATGTCACACCACTTGCAAGAAGATTTGGCTTGTCGGCTCGTTTTTGTCTCGTAAGTCTATTTGTCTCCGCAACAATAAGATCTATTAAATCATTATCGAACAAAAGTTTGAAAAAATGTAAAGCCGAAGGATTATCCAGAATATTAGCTTTGATTCCCAAGATCGAAGGATCGAAAATTTTCATGCGTGTCCATTCATTCATCTTCGCCGGCTTCAAATTCTTCGTCGTCTTCTCCAGATTCTTCTTCTTCCGAATCTCTGTCATTTCGAATTAAAAGTTCCTCGTCCAAGTCACTACCATCTGGATCAAAAATATTTTCATTTTCGTCATCACTATCCCCAAAAAGAGCAACATTATCCTCATAGCTAATTTCTTCACACGCCACCGCCATTTTCGTCATGAAAGTCAGATGAAGCAAAAGTTCAAATGACCATCTCTCCCTTGTTTTACCACCAATTTATGCGCAGTTACTGGATTTTGATTGGCTGTTCTTTGTTTTAATAATGGAAAACAATAGAAGCAAATTCTACACTAAAGGGGGGAGATGAGAGGCAAAAGTTTGAAGTCCTACGTGACTAGCCGGTTTTGGCCGATTCAGGAAAAACAGAACCTTTCGTACTGGCCGGTTTTGGCTGGTCCAGGAGCCAAAGGGTTAACTAGTGTGGCTCTAACTACAGTGGCACTCAGAATCATATGTACATTTGCTTGAGAGCAAATTGCGAGCACACACATGCTTGTGATCTGCTCGCAAAATGATTGCACCTTGCTTGCAATTTGCTTGTAAGAAGTTTTTGCTCGAGCAAACTGTTTCTTAAATTTTTTTTTTCAACAGAATTGATCTCGGTCGAATCAACAGACTGCATGCGTGTGGTTGGCTTGCTCGAGAACTTAAGTAACTTGTTCGCTTTGCTTAATTATTTTTGCCACAGAACCTAAAACTTGCAACAGTAACTTCTTAAAACAGTAAAATCTAACTAAACGTCTTACTTCCGTGATAGATTTGGGGGTCCTTAGTAATATTCATGAAGTCATCTTTTTCGTTTTATTTTCCATATTTTTATTTTAGCCAATGAAATCAAATGGTCTAAAAATGATGCAATTTTTTTTCTGTTGACTAAAACAGCATTATTTTGAAAAGAATATTTTTGAAATATAAACAGTTAAGTAGTACACCAATGTTTTTTGATAAAAGCTAATTTAATATCATTTTTGGAAAAAAATCTTTACAACCTCATATTTACTGCTGCTAAGGTTACTTCAGAAACTTAAGAAATTGTGGTTTCTCAAACATGCTTGCCCAGTCCTGTGTTTTAGACTATAGTTTTGTAAATGTTTGAAACAAAAATTTTACAAAAAGTCATCCACATTTTTTTAATTGAATCAGGTTGCATTTGCACCAACAGGTAGAGTATTTAGTTGCTTAATACCAATAAATCGAACAGAACACAAAATTTGTGCATTCAAAGCATTATTTGTGAAAACAGTGGCAGCTTGGGAAAAGGTTTCATAGCACACAATGCAATATTTTTAACTTGATTGCGAAACAATATGACCGAGGATCAAACTTTCAAAAATGTATAGTATGCATCTAGAAATTTCAGAACTTGATCTGTTCTGTAAACTACAACATTGGCTCAGGGTCTTCACCATGAATTACACTGATCAACCTCATTGCTGTCAGAATGGCCTCATCATTTATTGTGATGGCATGCTCGTAGTTCTTGAAAATCCCGGCGAAGGAGTTGGTCTCATGTGACTTGCTTATTAGAGGCTCTGAGTGAGATGGCAAGTAATCGTTGTCTTTCGAAAGTTTGTGCAATTGTTTGCCACTTGGCTGTTTTTCTTTTGGTTCATAGCAAAAGCAAAATCTCATTTTAACCAGATCACGATTGATACGATGTGAAGTAATGAATGCAAATTCAACCAAAAGCTGAGTCAGTGCTATGTTCTTATGGGAGATACTGCAAAAACAAAGAGGTGGGCATTTTCAATGGAGTTTTAGTTTTGTGAGTTTCGAAGAATAAACACTTTGAAATTAACTTCTTTCTTCGCAGAAACTACTTTGCATCCATTTGGATGCACTGATGTTAAGTTTTTGTGTCCAATTAAAAAATATTGCATCCTTGGACACAATGACATGCCCTAGATCTATCAATGTTACTGTAACTGACATGACTCCAGTAATAAAATGGATCCCAGCTAAAAAAACTTGTGCACTTATTATGCATGATTGCGATTTAAAATGTTCGAAAGTTGCAAATCGAAACTTAAACACTGACACCTACTTCAGTTTGGTGTTGCTTGCAAGCATTGCTTGTGATAAAAAATGCTCACAATTTTTTTGCGAGCAAAATTTGGGCAGATCATGATCAAGGTGCCAACAAATTGCGAGCAGATCGCGATCAGTGACTGCGATCTGCTCAGGAGATGATCACCAAAAATGTACAAATGATTCTGAGTGCCACTGTATTTCTAAAATAGTTTCCATTCTAATTGTCAAATTGAATATATATGAATTCATCATGGCAAAGATGTTTGTACATCTCTTTACACATTTTTCTCTCAATATTGTTTTTCAAATACCTTGCAACTTTTCAGTGCACTGATGTCTTGTAACCAAGGAAGTGGACCGCAGCACATAAAGATTTGTGCAGAGTGGGAGCCGGAGACCAGAGCCACGTAAGTCTTTTATTAAACTTTGGCAGGTGCAGATGTTTCAATCGTGCAAAAGTTTTGTCTGCTGCTTTGTAAAGTAAGAGAGAGGGTTTTTCAGATTATGATTATCTGCCATGGTATTATCATGGTAGTGAGCAGTTTGTTGCAGGTATTGTTTGTGTCTGGCTGGCTTGTTTGATGTAGTCAGTTAGACACAATCTCTTGGGTCAAAAAACTGTCAGTTTCCTAAAAGGAGGATCTCCCAATTTGGAATAAAAAACATTAAAAAACATAATTAACTTTCAAGTAAAGGAAATTTTTGTGCTACCCAGTTTTTTTTGTGATTTCCATATAGCAAGATTCTAGACAGTTGATCATTTTGTGAAGGTTACTTTCAGGGCCATTGTTTTTTAATACTGCCTGCAGCCCAGGACTTAACATAATGACAGGACTTAGTATAGTATGGCAGGACTTGACATAATATTGCAGAACTTAAAGTACCAGTACGATGAAATCTGAACATTCGAATATTTTTTGCTAATATTGGCGTATATGCCTTGAACAACCATATTCCAAAGATGTTTTTCTATTGGATCCCATAAATTCAAGAAATTTAGAGTTAAAAGTTGAGTTTTTTAGTTGAATTCATTAAACAGCGTGACCAAAGAAAAGCCAACAATTTATGTATTCAAGAAATCTATGACGTTTTATACTTAGCACGTGACCACCAGCTTTTACTTACACTAGTAAATTACAGTGAAGTTGAGGAAGGTTTGTGCGTCGGACATTTTCAAGTTATTTCTATTGCCAGACATGATATTTCAGTCGAAAAGAGAGAGATATTTCCAACACTTTCATTATGAGCTTACTACTGTTTAGGTCATGTGTTAAGTGTAAAACGCCACAACTCCAGGTTGCTATGGCAATTATAACATTGCCGCTGAACACAGTGATCACGCACTGCAGCAGAAAATGAGAAACTTTGGGGCATTATTTCTCGTAGCACAGAAAAATATTTAATTATTTTATAATATGAGCCATGAACACAAGGGCACTTTAACTTTATACTGTAGAACATAATATTGCAAGACTTGCACAGAATCTAGAAGTAAACAAATTCAGTGAAAGATGTTTGAAGGTCATTCCTCTGCAATGTGTGTGTATCAAATTGAGATTGCTTATAATTGGTAGTGATTTGGCAAGGTAGCAAAACCTTTTGTGAAATACTGAAAAACCTTTTTTGGTTCTAAATGTGACTGGAGACAAGTTCGTTTGCTCAAGTTTTTTTTAATAAAGAATTCCAAAATGAAGGTGACAATAGCTATAAATAAATATCTATAATTGTCGCTATAAACAATATACAAACAATCAGGCCAATTGACCCCAAACATCAAACTACATGAGGCTAATTGACCTCAAATTACAATAACAATGTATCAAAGCTAGAACAACTACTTTCTCGATAACAAATGATAACTCATCAAATGCAGCATTAAGAAAAAGTTATTCTTATAAAAATTATTACAGAAGCCTTCCAAATACTATTTTAACTAACTTTCGAGATAAAGCATATGTTTATAATTCCATTTGTGCCGGATATGTCCTGAAGGACAACACTTTGAGTATGTTTGCATTGAGCGCAATAAGGTTATAAATAATGAAAACCTTAACTACTTCTAGCTTCACTTACAAAAACAATTATTCCTCTTTGTTTACAAAAGAAAGAAAGTTATTTGAGAGTTAGTCTCCCACTGGAACTGCTTCAAAACAACTATTTTGCAATGTTAATAACTTACGATTCTGAATGAAGCCAATTAAGTGTAAATCAATAAATAAAACAACAGCCTTTGAGTTTATCAAAATACAGCTCTAAACTTGAACGTAATGATCTCTTCAAACAATTGAAAAAATAAATATGCTTTCATAAATACTACTGTAGCCGAACAACAAACTTTAGAACCGAAAAGGTAAAATACGATATAAATCAGCTTACTGGGCAAAACTCCTTGCTAGACACAAAGAAAATTGTTGATAGCTAAAACTACTTAACAAGAGGCGTACGCGACACAAACTGTCGTGATTGATAAGCCAACAGGAAACAAACACGCTTGGCTAACGGTGTTAATCACGCGCCCTGATTGGATAATACTATGATGGTGTGATCGTCACGCCATAACAGTTACAAAATGCACTCGCGTATATGTCAAAAGCAAAAATCAAAACGGAATACAACTAAACAAAATGAAGGTATGAAAAGCTAAAGGCTACTTCTGTAAATACTTTCTAAACAATAAATTAAACATTTACTTCAATCTCTTCACATAATGTTCTCAACTTCTGCCAGTTAAGCAGGGAAAGTCAAATTCGATATCAACAAAAGATTTATCAAAGGAACCAAAGGTTATTGATGGACTTTTAAGAACTTTTAAACTAACTTACAGTATTCTACGTGTTACACAATGACAGATGAGCACAACCCAAAGAGAAGGCATGTTATCTTCCAGATTTTACCATAAATGTACATGTGAAAAGTGATGTTTAGTACTAACATAACAGGTCTAAATTTCCCATCAGTTATGTGAAGAATGTCATTTCTGAAAGACCAGAGGAACATTGTAGTGTGCAGGAGGTCGAAAGATTCCACAATGAAGAGCAAAGAGTTGCACTTGAAGAGTGTCTTGCTCTGTATACTAAACAGGAAGAGGTACGAGTTGAAGTTTTGTTTCCTGAACTGGTTTTGCAATATTAGACTCAGGAGAGTTGTTCCGCACAACAGCGTAACGTTTGCAAACTTACAAGTCGAAGCCCATTGCATGCAAATAACCATACATACTAAAGTGATACGGAACACACACATCAATTCAGTTCTGAACTCTTTTGTTTGGGAAAATCACGCTCCCGGAGGTCAGGGAATATTTCACATTTTCTTTCTGAAACACCTGAGCTTCGTATGACTAATCTATACAGTCATAGGAGTTCAGAACTAAATTGATGTGTGCATTCCGCATCACTTTAGTATGTATGGTTATTTGCATGCAGTGGGCTTCGACTTGTAAATTTGTATACATTCTGTCGTTGTGTGGAACAACTCTAGGATATATTGACATTGAACAGTACTTAGAATTAAGCAATAGGATAATAACACATGCACAGGGCTCAAACTTGCCACGTGTCAGAGGCCAATGCTACCACTGGCTACTTGATTTTTAGAACTTGTAGCCAGTTGGCCACTACAAGATGGTGTAGAACCTTTGCAACTGATTATTAAGTCGTTATTGTTTCTAACAAAATGATAGACAACGTGATAATCTAATGAAGCTTATCTGCTTTCTTGGGCAAAGATTTGGAAACACAATTATTCCTGCACACACAGCTGTAGACGCAAGTGTAGACATAGTACAATTATTTATGGTTACTAAAACTTACACTCAGACTGCCAAATTTTTGCCTTTTAAAGTAGGCAGGTTTAGCTATAAACAACTTGCTGATGTTGCTTCTCTTTGAGAGCAAGCACAGTAAATGCTTAATCTTTCAAAAATTTATACAATATGAATATTCAGGGTTTTAAAGTTGATTATTGGGGAGATTTAGCATCACCTATACGCGAGATGCAAACGTGAAATGTGATCACATCAGCAAGATTTTCTCACGTCTGCCGTTTCACGTTTACTGTACGTATGCCAAGGTAAGGGTTTTAGCATTTGATATTTATGTGAGATTTTTTTATCTTTTTTCCAGCATAAAAATAGATAAAAGGTAAAGGGATGTTATGATTAATGTTCAGTTATAGCTAAATTGAAGAAACAACACAACAAATTGTTCAGATAGTGCCAAATGGCAATTTTCATCAACGGGAATCAAACAATTGTTAGTTGTGACGTACACACAGTAAAAAATCTTTCTTTTTGCTAATATGTACTTTCTGAATAAGATTTTAATTGCTTTTAATTTACTAATTTAGTTTCCAGTCTAATTTGAGTCGCTCGCATGTTTTTGCGTGAAGCTCATGTCAACGTGAAGCTAAAACCAAAAAAAAACAAGACAAACAATGGCAAGTGGCAGATGGCAAATTAACGTTTGCCGTCTCACGTATATGTGGTGCTAAATCTCACTATTAGTGTCTTTGCAAGGAAGAACTTATAGGAGACCGTTGATGTTTTAAATCTGTTCTCACTGTTTTAATGTAACAGCTTGGGCCAGATGATGCCTGGCATTGTCCAAGATGTAAAAAGCTGCAGCAAGGAACAGTGAAGCGCTTGAGTCTGTGGACTTTGCCAGAGGTGCTCATCCTTCATCTCAAGAGATTTAAGCTGGTACGCTGGTTATACTTGTACCTCTTGGCATCCTGCTGAGATTAAAATTTTAATCATCATTTAAGGTTACAGGATAGGATAAAGGTGTGTTTGGCAAAATTTGCGTTTGCGTGTCTCATTTAAAAGATTTCTCTTGAAAGCACAGTTCTTTCCAGAGTCAAATAGTTATAGATTAGTGCTTTGTTTGTAGAACTCAGAAAAATTTACCCTTTTCCCCATTTCAAAGTCAAATCTGCCAAAATACCTCTTGTCTGCCAAATGTTAACTATCAGACCTGTTTTGACTAATAGCTGTCAGAATGTGACTTTCGTAATCGTAAATAGTCATACTTAAACAGGGTGTCGGGTAATTTCAAGCTTTTTAGTGGTTTAAATTTGACAGCTCTTTTCTTTAAAAGTTTTAGAAAATGAGTTAATCACGTACTGATTTGAGGATATCTCTATTATTAAACAATTACAAAAAAACTCCCGACACCCTTTTGAACATCGGGCTATTGTCAATGAGTTGTGAAAATTTGGGCAAGTTTGATTGAAACCAGATGAAGTTACAACCTTTTAAAGTCGTCAAAAAACCCCATTTTCAATATGCGAGAAAAACACGAACTAAGATTTTGTGGGAATTGCGGTGTTTTGCTGACGTTTTAACACCTCTAAATGTTAAGTGAAGCCAATTAAACTGAGCTAATCATGGACGGTCAGAAGCTCCGCTTGACTTGCTGCCTGTCACATTTCACTGCACTTTCTGTTTTATATCTTTGTACTTTTCACGCCGCACCATAAGTTTATAATTTTTTCAAGGACGAAAGCATAGTTATTGTATCAGAATAGGCAAAAAGAAAAATGCGGCAGCATTGCATGACTCATGGTTCGAAAGAAGTTGATCTTTAACTTTAACTACTGAGAGAAATCTTTATTCTAAGTGTTCTTTAAGCCTACTACTTTCACAGAAATCTTCATCACTACTCTTGAGCGTTGTCTTACATTACCCAATTTTGTTTTTTGATTTGCTGATGGGGCTGTCCGTAGTTTCTTCCAACATGCCAGGCCATTGATGCTCTTGATCAGCTTGATGATATTAAGACCCACGGTCAGAATTTGCAAGTTTTGTTACTTTTCTTGTCTGGGAAGTTTGAGGACACTTATCTTCTTTTTCTTCCAGAAGAGCAAAAAGGGCTTGAACTTTAATTTGTCTTTTTCATGTTTTTTAAAAACAGTTTTGTAAAGTGCTAAGCCAAAGAAAGTCCAGAAGTTAGTTGCGAAATAATACTCAAGCGCAGTTAATTAACATATCAAAAGAAAACGTCCAATTAACACCTCTGATGACTTTTGTAACCACTATAAAATCAAGTTTTCGGGAATATTTTAGGAGATGAATTTCATTTTACAATAACTCGGGAAGTTTAAGAGTTACCAAAATGAATTTTCATAACTAATTAGTATTTGCCTCAAGGTATGCAAGCATTGAAATACCCAAAAAAAGACACATTTGGTTTTTTCTTATCCTGTAACCTTAACAATGTGACTAAGAACTAGGGGGTCAATGCCAGTGGAATGCAGAAAATGCTAATTGTGATATTGTCAAACCGTTTCAAACTCTCTTTGCCTAAACTTTAAAAATCAAACATATCTTCATAAGTAAGCTAATTTATTTTTTCCGGATCACTCATTCATTCTTCTGGTTGAAACTTTTTTTTTAATTGAAAAAAAAAATTCAGTGTGGGGAACATGGCAAATTAAAAGGTTTTCTTTGCTTTTGTTTTGGAGTCTGATGATTGAATGAATTTTTATAGCACAACAGAAACATTATTTCAAAAATTAGAATCATTGCATTTTGCTTTGAAACTATGTTGTACAAAGTTGGATGAGTACTCTCAGTATGAAAATCGAAACATTTTGACATGGGAAAGTGAAACGCTGCAGAACAGTGGGAGGTACTTTGGTTCTTACTTGGGCAATTACTTAAAGTGCATATGTAGTGAAAAATTTTATTACTACAGTAGATAAACGTTACTAAATGAGTAATAGTGGTAAAAATATTTTGTCAAAACCTCTTGTGGTTCTTGAGATATTAGCATTTAAAGTTTTCAACTGGTGACATCACGAATGGTTCCAACAAATTTGCATTTTTTTAAAAATCTGCTGCCATTCCATAACCTTTGGATATATATGCAGTAGCATATATACATCAGCAGCTCAACTTTTGCTTTTAAAATACATTGAAAGGTAATGGGTTGGTAGCAGATTTTTTAAAAAAGGAATTTTGTTAGAACCACTCATAATGTCATCAGTTGAAAACTTCAAATGCTAATATCTCGAGAACCATGAAAGATTTTGACAAAATATTTTCATCATTATTACTCCTTTAATTAGCAAGGGCTATCCATTGAAGTAATAAAGTTTTTCACTTCATTTGCCCTTTAACTGTTTATATACAGACTTAATATTTAGCATGTCCCATGCCAAGAAGAACTGAAATATGTCTATCCTTGTTCTTTCAAACATTATATTCGGTTTCTCCGAAGGAAAATAATATTTCTTTCCAAACATCACTAAAGTTGATAATCAGTTGCTCTGCTATTTTCTAACTATCAAGTCACATTTATTTTACACCACAAATATAAAAGAGTTAAGCATGTACTGATATATATATATATACAAAAAAAAGTTTCGTGGTTGGGTACATCTAAAATAGTTGATAAACTAATTAAGTTAGATGACCCAGTACAGCTAATATTTACAAGTTGAACTTTCTAGCTAGTGCAGTCTTTTATACAGCAGCAGAAAAAAATAACTATAAACATTTGAAAACCAATGCTTGTCAAAATCATTTTGATTCACCTTCAATTCTATAGTCATATATACAGTATCATTCTTGTCTAATTTCAAACAGGTTGTTTCCAAGTATGCAGTTTCTTAGAGGAAAGTTAAGGAATTCGTTCTCCAAAAAAACTAACATGGTTTGATTGGTTCAAAGCAAACGTTTGTTTTTGTAATTTGTTTATTTTATAGTCAGCAACTGGTCGATCAAAGCTGCACACTTTGGTTGACTTCCCTCTGACGGGCTTAAACATGACACCCCATCAGGAACCCCGCCCACAGAAACATGGATCCCATAACAACCATACAGGCCATGGATGGGGAACCTGGAGAAGACAGAGAGCAAGCTCAGGGGCAAATCCAGAGGATAATCTGTATGATTTATATGCAGTGTGCAACCACTTGGGGACTATGTCTGGGGGACACTACACTGCGTTCTGTAAGAATCCAGTTGATAGTCAGTGGCACTTGTTTGATGATACCTACGTCAAAGAAGTGAATGAGGGATCAGTTGTCACAAGGGCAGCTTATCTGCTTTTTTATGCTCGGCGGAACAATGGTACATTGTCTGCATCAGTGTCATCAGAATCAACAGCAGTTTCAGATCATTGGATTCATAGGATGCCAGAATTCTTGTATGAATCAGTAGTTGATCCCCCAAAGGAACAACAGCAAGACCGTAAAACAGGTGAGTGCTCTAAATCAAAGAATTAATTCTATGGAAAATGTGCCCAACTGCCCATATCATTTAACAAGCTTAGAATGCACATATAATTTATTGAGGTGGTGTGGGCTAATATTCAAATTGTTATCCAAATTTGATGAATATTGTTGTCTTTTTTAGAAATAAACATTCATTTGTTTTGGTATATATTCTGAGGCAGGGGAGAGTTTCATTTCAGTATCCACAGAAACCTGTTTCTTTGGTTTCTTAGGTTGTGCTCTGATTTTCGATGGGTATCCTAAGAGTTTGTTTAGAATGTATTCATGTAGATGTTCCTGTGCTCGTTTTCAGATGTGAATCATAATCACAGAGACAAGGACGGTCTCTCCACAGCTTTGTAGCATCCAAGGGGCAAGGCCTCACAATATCAGGTTATTTTCTGTTGATTTTTGAAAGCACTGTTTGTTTCTTTGCACAACTCGCTGCCAATATGCACAGTCACGATATTCACTAACTCCATTGTTTCTTTCCTATTTCAATCATGATTGTTTTGTATCACATCAGTAAGTTCAGTTGTAATCATATTTACACATCATACACAGAAATGGTTTATTGGAGATTAAATGGAAACAAACTGATTTTGTTTTAAATTGATAAAAGTTTCATTAAGCAGAAACTGAAACACTGACCATCAAAGATAAAAAAAAAATTTTGGTATAAAATCCAAGCATGTTTTTATGGAGCTCATTAACTTATAACAACTTTCAGCTCAATGTTTGTCAAAAATCTTAACCACTTGAAGTCAGAAAAACTTAGTTGAAGTAAAAACAAAACACCTCTAAGTAATCAATGGTCTCTTTTAGGCTTTTACGTGTCATGTTAAAAATTCTGATGAAGGCTGCCACAACGTTATTTTAACATTTTAACTTTTTACCTGAAAACCGCAGAGCATATTTTATACCTCTAGGTAAAGCATGTAAAATAGAAAATACAAAGTTGTTACTGTTTGGAGTCTGTGTTTGATTTTGAGTGCAGAAAATCTTGACTCAAGAGGCTGCAAACTCTATTATTCTATTTGTGGTTTTTCAAACTAGGGAGTCTAAGAAGTAATAGTTCTCATAGTTAAAACTGTGAAAAGGTAAATGTCTACACTGATTATGTGCCAACTAACATCAGCTTTTCTACTGTAAATTTCCCTTTTGGGTTTAAAATTACTAGTAAAATGTAAAATTATTTGCTGACAGGCTGTTTGTGGTAAAAGACTCGTTCAAAAATTTAATTTGGTCTGAGAAGTTCTCTACTCATTTTATTACATCTGTATTTATTGTTTTAACTTCTTATGTCCGTACATGCCAGAGTGCATACTTAAATATGACAGGGCCTGAGATTTATTACTCGTTCGTTACTTGGTAACTTACTGGCCCAATAGGAAAGTGCATCACCCCAATAAGAAAAAAATGCCTTATACATAAATTGTACTTTCTAATATTACTGTCCTGAACCATTCACCATTTTCCAATGTTGCTTCCCTGTGCTGCAGTTAAAAAGCTAGAAGCATTAGGCCATGGTTCAACTTCTAATTTAGTTGGCAATATTGATTTTGGATTTTTAGATATTTATTTTGTAAAATTAATAAATGAGGAGTCATAGTTTACAGTATGAATTGAGCAGTATAAAGATTAAAAAGATATTTGTGATACAACATTTAGAGAAAATAAACGAAAACAGCTTTTTGCTGTAGTGGTGCATATGGTTGGTACCAGGTTACTTTTGGACCCCTTGAATTGATGGATTACAGCGTGCCAAGTAATTGAGCATTAATCTTGTTACTGATTCTCGAATGATTATGTCTCAAACAGGTTTCATACACATAATTTCACAGTTGTAGTTTTTGATGCGTGTGTTTTAATGTACTAACCTCACCTGCAGCATTTACATCCCATTCTTTGTTTCTTTGTTATTCTAGTAGTTTTTGAATGTTCTTAGAATGTATATAGATGAAAAATTTTCTAGAGATATTTGATATACAGCATTTGCTTAAAGTGTCTCTGACATGGAATACTTTGTTACCTTGGTGTTACCTTTGTAAATTTGGAATAAGGATGAAAAAAATTCATTGAAATTTTTTATGGTTCTCATGATATTAACATTTAATGTTTGTTACTGGTGATGTCACTTCATGGACAGGTGAATTTTCAATTTTGAAATCTGCTGTAAATCCATAACCTTTGTATGAATTTTAGCCAAGCTTTGGCTGGTGATGTATCTTGAGGTTTTCTTCATGGCAATAAGCTTGGTTGCAAGGCCTCATTTGTAAATAAAAAAACAAGTTTTCAACAATTCCAAAAATTCCAAATTCTTGGTTTTTCTTTTACGTGGTTAGAATTACAGAAATTATATTGTAATATGTTGCACAACTTCTGGTTTGATGAAAAAACCTAATTAAGACATTCTAATTTGGATCCAGGAACCCAGTTTGTTGCAATGACAATGAAAATTAGTATTTAAAACCTTGAGATACATAATATTAGCCCAAGTTTGGCATAAACTCATCCAAAGATTATGAGTTTGCGTCGGATTTCAAAAAAATAGAAAATTTGCCTGTCTATGAAGTGACGCCATCAGTTGAAAACAATATGTCAGAGCTATAAAAGATTTTGTCAAAATTTGATTTTTTTACCCTCAGTCCTCATTCACCAAGGTCTATCCATTGAGATGTAAAACTATTTTACATTATAAGCACTTTAAGAGAAAGGTCAAAAGAAAAAACATCGTGGTTTCTGACCAGATTGTGAATATTAGATTGTGTGGCCTAATTATTCTTTCTTGTTTCTCTGCAGCAGTGTCTTGTCATGCAAGGCTCAACCCGTTGCCACAAGATAAAGGTAGACAGACAGAAGAGGGCTGCAAATCCTCAACAAAAACTTTTGTAATTACAGAATCCTGTGTGTAGTTAATAATTAACTATTACCAAAATGCCTCTATTTTTAATTATGTCACAACTGCCATTAGATGGCTATATGACGAAGTAATTCAATTCGTATATGCATAATTTAGGAGGTACATATTTTTATCTTGTACCACATTGCTGCATCAGTATTAGCCATACATTCATGGCTCCATATATTTTTGCTAAGTATTTATAGCTTTATATACGGTTTTTGTAAGATTTTCTTGTGTACTTTATATCAAGAATAGTAAGTATTAAGATCTCAGTACAACTTTCAGCCCAAATGATAAGTTGGTAAGTTCTCCCAAATAGGGCCTGTAATTTACTTATAAATAGGAGAACTTTGCTTTTGACTGTCAGTCGTGATCAAACCCTTTTTTCTTAGTACATAACGACTCATTTGTATTTGTTGTGTAAGAAGAAGTTAGGTGTTGATAAACTGACCCAGACAAGAAAGGTAAAAAAGTTATGATTCAGGATGAAGAATGAATTTTGAAATTGTAGAACGGTTTCTCACCAGATCGTTTTCCATGCCTTTGGTCAAGGTTTTTCTATTATCATGAAAACTACTGTTTTACTAAAAGCCATAAAATTGAGATTTCAAGATATTTTGAAACATGTTTTTAGTCATTAACAATTGTTGGCACCATCTTTGAATGTTTTAAGGCCATTTCCTTCTAAATTATTGAAAAGTTTTGTTTTGCCATGAAGTATCGAGTTAACTTTTGTGAAATGGTTGTTGCTTTAAA
Organism: Hydrozoanthus sils; assembly: GCA_027575215.2. Classification (NCBI taxonomy): domain Eukaryota; kingdom Metazoa; phylum Cnidaria; class Anthozoa; order Zoantharia; family Hydrozoanthidae; genus Hydrozoanthus; species Hydrozoanthus sils. Next base: position 23,816 of record JAOBRD020232691.1, read on the forward strand.
GGCATTTTCTCAAATCTTGGAATGGGTAGAAAGTTTGTTTTTCTTCACATACTTTCCTATTCATGGGCTGATAAAGTTCTGTGTTCAATTTTTCTTTAAAAAAGTTTAACATTGCATAACTGACCATTTGGAAAAAAGATGCGGTTGTATGTTTTACCACAACGCATTGCAAACCTTACGCCCCTGAAAGAAACTCGGGGAAAGAAACTCGTGGAAGGTAACAGTTGGTAAAACTCTTCCTTGTACTAACGACACTGTGTGTGTCAAATTTGAGGTTACAGTTCTCTCTTTTTATGCAAAGTTAAAGATTTTTTTGAAAATTTATCAATTGTCACTATCTTTGTACAAGGAGAGGTGTATAAACTCAGTTGTGAATAGGTTCGTTAAAATAAAAAAGGAACTTTCTACCAAAGTTTTAAGTCAAGGGGCGGGGTATGAGAGTAAGTACATTTATACCATCTTTTGAGTGATTACCGGTGGCAACATAATTATGTTCTTGTCCTTTTATTGGTTTGAACCTTTTTCCTGCCACTGTTTTCAGTGTTCAAAAAGATATTCAACTACTGGGACTGCAATAATTACTTAACCACAACCCCAAGAAGATCAAGATGAGGAATAATTTACGCAGCTGGTTGTGAATATGTGGTACCGTGTTCAATGTAAAACTGGTCTTGTCAGAATAAGGGTTTATGGTAGCTTTTTTTCCGTCATAAACACAATTTGGTTGCACATATAATATGAAGTAACAACTTGTGGAAAGTTTGAATTTTTTTTCCACAAAAATCATTGGCATCAAGTTGAAAATATTTTTAACAATAAAATTAAAAGGAAGTTGGACTTTCTCTAACAGCTTAACTTTGTGGATGGAGGTGTGTCTTGTGCTTTTAGGAGCTGGTGTTGTTCCACCCCACGAGAGCTGAGCTTTTGGTGCTGTTTCAGCACTGATGAAAATTATTTCCAGGTTGAAATTTTTTAGGCAAGTGAATGGTTTGTAGTACATATATATTGCAAGGTAGTTTTGTAGAGTAGGATTTTTAAAGTGTACCTCAAAGAGAAGCAATCGAGTAGGGAATCTAAGACAACAGGTTTGTCCAGTTTCTTATTTTGGGGCTTTTGTTGCCCTTGGTAGCATACAAAGTTTGCTATTAGGCACTTTCACACTCATGCGCAGTGGTATATCCCACTGTTTTGGCGGGCCACAGGTCTTACAAATATCACCGAATCCTGTCGCCCAGAGAAAACAATGGGCAATAAACACTGCAAATCATTATGAATTATATCGTAAAAAG
>JAOBRD020232793.1:0-25102 GCA_027575215.2 Hydrozoanthus sils
TATATCAATTACTATTTACTGCGTCATTCGCGCTTTTTGGGGATATAAGCAAGTGCATGACTTTTGACTATACTTAATTTAACCTGCTGAGAAACGACATTTTCTATTATTGTGTCTCGAACTGCAATAAACAGTGGAAAAACCTCGAAAGCAAAGCAAAGCTGGACTTTTCCTGTACTAGGGCATGGGTGTTGTTATGTTCCATCAACAAGTGCATTCAGGTACATATATTTGTACTTATTTTAAGTTATTTACTAAAAGTACTAGTACTAGGAAAGTTCAACTTTAAAACAACCCTTCCCTTAAGAATGAACTACGCAAAAGCGGTTTGATTTATGGATAACTCAGAACATTGCAAATGCAACAGCTAACTTTATGACTTTAGCAGACACAACAAGATATTCGAAAACTGCTGATTGTCAGACTGAGCCGATTTGGCTAAAAATAGAGATAAGTATTTTCGGGATGAGAATCTAATTCAATATACCAATGCAGCTGTAACAAAAACGTTTGCCTCTTATTTTCTGCTCAACATCAGATAATGTTATCGTCTCGAACGAATATTAAGATTTTATTTAAAAGTTGGTGAGAAAGCAACACTTATACACGCTTTATAGGGGATCCCGGATGTCAAATGACGTTCTAGCGTGTATAGCCACTACAACGAGGCTCAGATTGGCCAGAATTTAAGAACAAGCTGAGGCTCGAACTCGATAGCTTCTTGTTTTATCTTTACTGAGTTTCGATCCAGCCTTAACTTAACAATACAGAATCGATAAGAAATGAATTGCAGTTCATGATCACTGGAAATCGTCTCGGAAAAATGACAGCCGGAATCCAATGGGTAAATTCACGGAGACGAATTGATCCACTCGTTTCAAACACACAGCGAAACTAGAACAATTTAAGGGCTCTACAGGCCAAAAAATTAAGAACAATGAGCCTCGGCAAATTTTACTGGTTCTTGTAAAAAAAAGCATATAGTAAACTATTTCAAAATGAAAACCGGCAGCGATTTTGCTTACGCATATATATATATTTTACCGTGCTACTAATATGAAAGAAAGAAAAATGTATGTATTATAATACCGTGAATATTTGTCCAAATATTAGCGAAATGAGTTGTATTTTTCTTTACTGTTATTCTGTAAACTATTTTGGTAATTGTCAAATCCAAACATCCACTTTGCAAGAGCTACAAGTACATATAACAGAATACGACATATTTAGTCGCGCTATCGATATCAGAAACATTTATACTTCGAATTCGATAGTCATTTTTATATATATATTGGTGTTTAAAAGAACCTTGTATAGGAGTATGTATCGTGTTCTTCATGTCCTATCTTTAATTTCTAATAAGCACAGTTTAACCTAATAACATTCAAGGCTAAAAGATTTTGTGAAAGACGTAGTTAACAGCAATGCTACGGTGTGTATGATTTGTGTAAAAATGACTTTTACTTTCAGAGTCGCAGTTTGTCTGATGTTAAGGGACTAAAAAGCAACAGTAAAACATCTATTTAATCTGAGATGAAAGAATTAAGTATAGTGGGGTCAGTCCAGTTTAAAATTAAAGATAAAATGCCAAATCCTTCGACTCAGAGATTTTGCTACAAACTAAACTAAGTTAACCGGCTTTTTGTAAAAAAAGACGCCTTAAAAAGGGAGAAGACATTTACGCCGAACACTAATTAGTCAAACGTAAACAGTTGATACAAATTTGTTTTTTGTTTGTGTATTTTACCTTTTCCGGGAGGCAAGACTTTTAAGTAAAATAATTCGGTTCCCACGGATTAGCAATTATGATGGGGTCAGAAAACAAAGTTAAAATATTAAACTACCAAGGATGAGCGAAACTTAATGTAAAATGAACGAGGAAAAACCCTTCGCTAGACTTTAATCTTTTATCGCTAAAAAGAATTTCAAAAGCGGAATGAAATTATATTTAGAAAATAAGCAACTGCTACAGTCCAAACCGGCTATAGCTGAGACCAGTATGATTGTTATTATTGTATGTTACAATTGTTTCTAAGATAATTTGTCCGAGATCCACAGCAATTTTTTTTACCAAAAATTTGTTTACCAGTCTTGATCCATGTCCACTGTGCATGTCATCAGTGACAGTATTAATAACTGGTTGCAGAGCTCTGCCCGTGCTATACAGTGCAAATATTGGTGATAATAGCTTGCAGGCAGCATGTTTCCATTTTAAGTTATACTGTATACATTTGTCAACAGATGTACATTTGTCGAACATAAGATCAAGTGGCTTTTTGTAGTAATCTGACCGGCTGGGCCTATGGGTCATCTACCTGTTATCTGACACTAAAAGTGTACGAGCAATATTTAAAGTGGATCTGATTAATTAAATTAGCTCAATATTCTAGCATGTTCTAAGAGTGACTATAAACCTGGTATATTTCAGCTTATCCTAAGCTACTGCACATTGTTTAAACCCGTGTCAACTATATATACGAATTATCAGGTGTAAATGAGTCATCTGTAAAACCTTTACTTCAATTTGGTTTTTGCAAACTTACAAACTATACTATGTTCAAATTGCCTGCGAAACCAAGGAATTGTTAACTTATGAATTGGCTAAAATCAGCTTTAAACAACGTCTAGATTATTTTTTTCTTTTAATCCGGATTAAAGAAAGACTGCTTTTACAGGTACATGCACGCTATATATTATTTTTATAAGAACCAGCAACTTTCGGCTGAGGCTGGGCTGTTCTTTGACTTTTTGGCGTCTTTCAGCCTCAAATTGTCCTAAAATTGTTTTTATTTCCTGACATTTTCAAATGAAAAAAGCGCGGCTAGAAGAAATGTTATTTATTTTTAGCCTACATGTACAGCTCATCGGAAATCGGTGTCACATGCAAGGGTTAGATGAAGGTCATCAAATTTTCAGTCTGGTAATTGTTCTTGTTGTTAATTTACGGGTGAGCGGCATTTTCAGCCTGGGTGTTTCTATAAAGTTTGTTCTTATGAATAAGCGTGTATTCTAAGTTTTGTGGCAGCTCCATTTCGCCCCACATTTTTGTGTAAGCACATCCAGAGCACTAATGGGTACCGGATCCCTACCCTCTGGATGTTGGATAGTAGATTCGACCGTGAGTACTGGATGCATTAGATGCTGGGTGAAGCTTGTTTCTGGATGCTGGATGCCTTGCCAGTGGATGCCTGATCCCTGCTCTCTGGATGCCGGAAGCTTAGATTGTACTGAGATTCCTTGAATGCTTGATGCATTGGATGCTGGATGCAGCTTGTTTCTATATGCCTTGCCAGTGGGTGTCGGATCCCGACTGCTCTGATGCTCTGGATGTTGGATGCGAGAGCTAAAAAAAATGCTGAATATACGCTTACATGGGGCGATCCATTAGTACAATGAACTTCACACATTGCGAGTCTTTTGAGCATTCGCAATACCTTTTTAAATTTTAAAATCAGTTACAACTTTTTTTTAAATTAGTTTGTTTTTTGTTGTTTATTTAATTTTAGTTATTTGCTGAAAGTTCAAATATATTTAATGGGACTGTATTGCAATTTTTACCTTACGATTTTCTGTTAAATGAAGAACGCGAGCTGTAGTAATTTTGAAGCAACCACAGTCCAGTTATTTTATCCCTTAAAGAGTTTAACAAAAGTTCACAATATATTTCCAAAGATTATGGGGCTTGTCAACATAAGGCAAGGCGAGTCTTTTTTCTAGACTGCGGCTTGAAAACAAATAGGAATTTTTTAATGAAATTACGTGATTCATCAAATTATAATCTACATTTCAGACCAGATTCTCTGTATCAATAATCATTACTTAAATTGATTTTCTAGAACTCAATCTCTATACACCATAAAAGGATATTGATTGAACTCGAAATCCGCTCAGTTCGATCACTGTGTCTTATAGATGGATTTCAGCTTACGTAATGTCTACAAACAAACCTTTTCAAGTCTAAACACCTTCGGGACCTTAAACAAAGAAACCCTTGTCTCAAACAACCAATCAGATAACAGTTGACTCATTTTCTTAAATAACAATGACTGAAACTCTCCTCCTTCCCCAAACCCCTCCCCCCTAGTCCTTTCTATTCTCCATTCCCACCCTGATCTCTGACAAACTGACCATAAGCTCACTTGATGGTAGGTTTGAGCTCTGAACTTCATGAAGCACTTGAAATGTCGCAATCAAGATAAAGGAAAGCAACAGGGATCATGCAGCGCTTGCGACATACAAAACTCTTTCAAGCTGTCCCAATGGTGCCGCTCAAGTTACCGAGAAGCCAAAAACCGTGGGAACATCTTTAAGCTTTTAAAATTCAATAAAATATCACGAGCAGCAGCTATGAACTCGAAAGGGCTGCAGACGCGCGGTGTTTGGGCTTTGAAGCACTTGTAAGACAACCTCATCTCATATTACGGTTATTGGCTAAAGTGCTGTTCAGCGTTGAAGTAAGCGTCTATGAAAAGATTCAAATTGAAATCAGTGCGATTTGAGAAGCAAACTAAACAACGACGGCGCAATCGATGGCTGAAGTGCAGCTGTAGCGTGCAAGAAAAATGAGTTTTTTAGATTTCGTCTGAAAATTAGTTGTAACGGAGACAATTATTTAAATAATTCAATAAATTTATGCTTAAAAGGGGTTTATTTTCCCTTTTAGCTGGAGGCTCTTTCCTAGAAGTTTATTTTTAACCTAAAGTAGGTTTATATTGCTACTGATAATGAAAACAGTCTGTATACGCATGTTTCAATGCATGTACATGCCAGTCCGCCTATGTGTGTGTGCACGTGAGGTGTGTCGAATGTCCGAAAAGGAAGGAGGCCTCTTCACCCACCCTTTAATTCGCCCTCTAGCATGTGTACGTACATGTACAAAACTCAAGTTCTGTTCTTTTCTTTTTTTTCCTTTGAAATATTTAGGCCTTTTGTGCTTAGCACAGTAACAACAAATGTTAAATTGCCTTTAACAAGTTTTCCAATACCGTGAGATAATGTAAGGTAGGTTGCACACGTAATGGTTTCTTTGCTCAAAAAGAAGCTTTTGAAGCTTTTGGCATATAAAACAAGGTCAAAACATGACATTTCGAAACCCAACTAGTCAAAACTTAAAAGCAGTTTGTCATCAACATAAGGGCTCCCACTCAGTCCTGATTCATTGTTTTATTTCAGTTCGCGACAATGATACTGAAATGGCATAGTCGATGACTAATGCCCTACATGTAATCAATCTTGACCTTCTAATCTATTTTAAAAAATGAAACGTATTATGGCTTCTAAAAGTACACCTTTCGAAACAGCTATCGCAGTTAAAGTATGCATGCAGTTGATCCAGATAACTAGCTAGGTCCAGCCTTTGTCTAAATTTTACTAGCTGGAATGTGGTCTACGCTTGTTTTAAAACACATGGGCTGCAATCCGAGAGTGAAGTTTAGCCATAATGATTGATCAACGCCCTTAGGATAAAAGGTCATGAAAACTGCAGTTTCCCCACTGGCATCTTGCCAAAAGACACTGTCATAAAAGCAGAAATAAAAATCAGGTTGAAACACAAAAAACAACGAGCAGAAAGAGCGTATAAGCTGGCTCTCTAAGCTTTTCAGAAGACTCCCTCGAATACATTTCAGTATTGTTGGAGATCATGCTTACCCAATCGGGAACTGTAGTCGCCTTACTGGTAGCCATAATTTCGGTAGTGTACCAAACGGCCACAGTAGAAGCTAAACTAGCCGAGCTAGTTCTTAACAGTAAGTGAATTATTGAACTAGCTACTTGTTGCGTGGAACAATTCAAGTTTCGAAGACTGAGAGGGAGTGTATAATAACTTGAGCTATGATTTTTTGTAATGTATTTCATACTTTTGTTTACAGGGAGTTTATGTGTACTGCTTATAAAATTAACTAGAGAAAAGAGATAGGGCACTATATATAATAGATATAATTATATAGCTGTGATGATTACTCAAGAACATCTATACTCTTGAAAACTAAGATTTGACCAAAGTTTAAACAATTGTTTTCCCGTTTGTGTACATGTGTTTCTTCTAAGAGCAAACGATTTCTACACTTGTTTAGGTTTAAGCATCTGGGAAAGATAGTTGTTCATTTAATCCCGGCCAGCTTGCGTATTTGGCACTTTGAAGCAGTGTCCTAGCAGTCCAGCAAAACCAAAGTTGTAACAAAAGCTGTTTCTAATGCAAAAACATACCTAGGAATGCGAAGTGTATATACATCATAAAAAGTTAAACACGTGTAAACCGTAAAACTTTTTTTATAGATTTTAACTTTTTATCATGTTTTATCCACGCGAAAGCCTGAAGATTTGTATATACATCGTTTTGTAGATTACCAGCACAGTGGACATTTTGACCAAATTCCACAATTATTGTGTTTATTTTTTTTCTTAAAACCAGTTCAAGCTATCATTTTGTGCTCGATTTATCAACAGGTGTTTAATTCTAATAATTCGTGTGAATAAGGCTGCCTTTTTCTACCCATTGTTAAACTGATTTAACAATATACTAATAACTCATGAATGTGGCCGGATGTTTTAAAAAATCTCTCTTTTGCAGTGTTTGAACGGGACGAATACGTATATAAGATTGTGTTGGCTCGCGAAGACAGACGTACGTGGTCAGAGGCAAAAAAACTCTGCGAGGAACAGGAAAGCGGAAAGTTAGTCAGCATTTCAAGTCGTACAGAACTCGAATGGCTTAATGACAAGGTGAAGTTAGCCGCCAAAAATAAAAAGATACAGAAACTGTGGCTAGGAGGAACAGACAAAAAACATTATGGTGCCTACGAATGGGTAGATGGAAAACCATTCATCAATAAGCTGGCACCATGGGCCCCTGGGCATCCCCGTCGTGGAAAAATGCTCTATGAAGCATGTATCTCCATGGTAACATCACCAGAAGGTGCTCAGTGGAGGGATGTGGATTGCTACGAAGCTATGGGCTACGTGTGCAAAAGTGAAGGCAAGTGACGTATGCCATTTTCTATCACGGAATTTTGGCTTGTTTCAATGGAATTATATTCTACCCACCTAAACTTACCCGAGTACTGTTTAACTTAGCGCAGGCCTCTCTGCAGTATTAACAGGGAGCAACAAGTATACATCGATTATCCGACTTACAGACTTAGAATTGAATTCGAAAGAACCATCTTTGAACAACACGAGGAGCCTTTGAAAGGGTGGCTGAAGAAAGACACCTTTTTTAAAGTGTCCCTCGCCCATGTCCAAAGTTTTCTTATAATTCATAGCTCTATGAAACCTGCTTCCGTTCCATGTTACCTTTCATTTAGAGAGAAGAACAAGGTGCAGCTTTGCTTGTTTAGTGCGTCTTTTGGTCACAAAATCTAAATGCAAGATCCTAAAAGCTCGGTTTCTTAACGAAAAGGTAACATCTTTTGGTTTATTGCTGAAGAGAAAAAAGAATAAAGTGTTAAATATCAATAACCCTGGTTTTTTTGGTTTATTAGGCTTGCCTTCAAGACTTGTTGCAAAAAAGCGTTTTGGTTATGGTAAGTCGATATGTCTGTTTTATCAGATATATGCAAAATAGCAACACATTTCTTTTTTAGTTTCTTTAGATTTTAACGAAGATTACAACAACTTTGAGTTTTTTTCGCAGACATGTTTCGGCAAATAATCCATTGCCTTCATCAGTGCAATGACAAGTTGTACAATGAGTGAGAATATATTAAAAGACGGAGATAAACATAGTAATAGAGTTACAAAAAAACCTTGAGATTTACATTGTAGAGTTGCTGGTTGAGTGTTTGCCTTTCCCAAAAAATATGTAAGGCCTCCTTAATTTTTATCTCTAAGCCATTGTTACCTTTGCCTAGAATTTCCAAGCAACCCTCAAAAGACTCATCTCTACAAACCTAGACAGTTTGGATTTTTTTTCTATTTTTATTAGTCTTTTTTTTACATCTTAAAGTCTTATATTGACCATTAAAATTGCGGTAGTTCCAAAAATCATTACATTTCATAAAAAAAGGTATAATAAAGTTGACTATATTTATGAGCTGGAAATAGTTGGAGTTTGATTCAATAGAAATTTTATATAAACACAATCCCATCTCTTTTTTTGCTCTTTTATCTGATTGTTCTTTTCTGCAATATATTTCTCGACATCGTGCTTTTATTCGAGGTATTTTATAAAATTAGAAAAAATGGGGTTTTCTTCTCTATAGTTACACCCGTACCAATAGAGTCAATTGAAAGCAAGGAGAAATCTAGATAGGAAGAGTATTGCAATTTCCTGTGATATATATAAACAATTTACCAAAATTATGCAGGATAAAAGCTCATGCAAAAGATGAAAGTCTTTCATGAAACTCTTTAAATTTTTAAAACTCAAAGTATATATAATAAAAAATGATTTCCAGGTTAACACAGGTTAACAAACAGTTCTTTAAACAGAAGATAGCCGAAGCCTTTTAAAATCGGCTTGTGCCATGAATATAAGGATTTTCACCAAACTGGGTTGTTACTCATGGTAAAAAAGTATCCGGTGATTCTGTGCCATGCATATATTTAGTAAGTTGTTTGTTTTATGAGAACAAAGACAACCAAAAGCTGCATGTTTACAAAAGTTACACTTCTCATCCTCAGGAAACATAATTTTTTCTTTTAATATATTTAATTTAAGGTTTAAAATAACTAGCCTTTTTTATGTTCTAGAATTCGACTATGGCTATTACATTTACAAGTTTGTCATTATCCAACATCAGTGGCTTTCGTGGCCTGAGGCTGAGGTCTATTGTCATGAGGTTGAGAGTGGCCACCTACTAAGTATTACAGGACCACGAGAAAGCAAAATGATTGTTAAACACATCAACGAGTTACGTCGTTTCTATGGAAACAGTAGGCTGTGGATTGGAGCTAGCGACTTCGGAAGCGAAGGAAATTTCCGTTGGACGGATGGCAAACCTTTTAATTACACGCGTTGGGCAAAAGGACAAGCAGCACAAAACCGAGTTGGTGCGGACTGTGTGTCCATCTTTCCTGATAGGGGACGGTGGCACACAAACGATTGTCTCTATCAATATCCATTTATCTGCAAGATAAAAAGTAAGAATTTAAAATAAAAAAACGCTAGAACAACTTGAAGTCATGGCCTACTCTGGGTCCTAAAATTGCAGTAATCTTAAGCTTTCTAGAGAGACCTTAGGAGATCTGGGGAAAATTAACCATCTTTGAATGATCTTAGGCGATTTTAGGCGATCTTAGGAGCCGTGGTAGGCCTAAGTTAACACATTTATCTAGAAACCAGACTCGGTGGTATACAACAAAATGATACAACAATACAACAATTGGAATTCTTCATTTATTGTAAAAGAGTACAGCTTCCTCGATACTTAATGGAAGCTTCACTACTTGAAATGGATTGAAAATATTTCAAAAATCATTCTCATTGAAATAATAAACAAAGTCCCACTCGATACCAGGTACCGTGGAGGGGAGGGACTTTTACTGCTGGGATTTATATTCTAGGGTTCGAGACGAATGGAATATGGATTTTACTATTTGAAACTTTGGCGTTGCGAACAACTCAAAACGAAGCAAGGGTACCTGGCTTTATTTGACACAATGGCTGTAATGAATAGTATAACATGTTATGACGTCATATTATATTTATGAAGGTTAGAGTAAGATGGCGTGCAAATGCAAGATAAATGACAAACACTTCCTTAGCGTTTGTTTGTATAGGCCAGTTTCTTTAAGCTCTACCATATTTTAAAATGGTCCCCACAGTCCCTGGCTACACAAATGTTCAACAATCTTAGTAGAGCAGCTACCAGTTTTTCTTTGGAATACCTTTTCCAGAAACGGAACTAGGAAAAATTTTCTATTATTAGAACATCGTCTCTATAGGACGTGGTGGAAGGCATTTTTAAATATACCTAATCAAAATTAACAACAACACGCAACGAAATGATTTATTTGTATCTGTCCATATTAAAGTTACAATATTTTAAGTATTTTAAGTAAAAATGGATACGAGCAAAACAATCGAGTTAAATTGCAAATGTTTAGATGTACAATGCAATAGTCGCGCAAAAGGAATGATACGGATTGTATTTAGGTCAACTAAACGTCTTACACATAAGACACACTCGCAGAAAAACAATTAAATAAATGAACAAGAAATGAGATAAAAATGGCATCAATAAGAATCTAGAATCGTTGTTGAACTCAACTGATTTGATGAAGGAAGAAGTAGTTTGTACTAGATTTAGGAGTAATGAAAATGTTAGTGCATGTACATGTACCAACTTCAAGCTACTGCTTTGGTAAGAAGCCAAGTTGACGAATTATCGACCCATAACTTGGCAGTTTGAGCTTGTTTAAAACTGTTTTTGAAAAAGCGTAGATGGTCTTTAGTGTAGAGAGTAAACACGTCGTACTGCTTCTCTTTCAGTGTGCAACCAGCGGGTCGATCTTGGAATCATCCTCGATAGCTCTGGCAGCATGTTGGCATCTGGCTTCAAACAGGCCAAGAATTTCGTCAAGAAAGTCACAGACAAGTTCAAGGTGTCAAAAAGACGCACTCACGTCGGTCTCATCCGATTTGCTAACAGTGCCGACCTCATGTTTGATTTTGCTCAATACACAACGCCTAGGAAGCTACACCAAGCCATTGACGATATTGTATGGACTGAGGGAGGAACCCGGACAGAGAAGGCCCTGGAACTAGCCCGAACGCGTTTGTTCTCGCAGGAAGGCCACATGCGACCGAGGGTATCCAAAGTGCTGCTTCTGCTTACTGATGGACAGTCTGAGTGGCTGGCCAAGGTCAGAGAGGAAGCTGAGTTGCTAAAAAACACCGGCGTTTACGTGGTAGCTGTCGGAGTTGGTAAACAGGTAAACAAAGAGGAGCTTAACGCTATCGCCTCCAGCGAGAAAGACGTAATTGGTGTTAGTTCTTTCCGAGGACTGACGAGACGAGTAACTGAGATAAGGGATAAACTCTGTGAGGGTGAGCGATTTTAAGTGTTCTTAACAAACCACGAGTAACATAATGCTGTGTGTTTCTATAACTTATTACTAGTTGTTTCGAAGCTCTAACAAGCTTCATGTATTCAAGTTTTAATTTTTCTTGCAAGCTTTCCGATTACTCTAGATGATCTTTTGCTATAGGCGAGTTTCTGCTGCCGTTTACATTTGGCTTCATTAGCATACAACTTAAGACGGAAAAAGAATGCTTAAGTATAAGCTGCAACTGACTTTAAAAATTAAGAATACTTATCAACAAAAGTAGTGAGTGACCGAATTTTCGGTTCTATAAGTGTAGTTAGAAAGAAGAAATCACCACTCAAAAAAAGTAAAACATCTGCAGGCAAGAACAATAATGAGCCATACATTAATATTCTCTGTAAAATTTCCATTTTATAAAACCTTATCAGGATAATTAAGGTTATTCATCATATCATGTTTTCAGAGAAAGTTTTGTTTTTCAGAAATGTTTTATTATTCAGAAGTCTTATTTCTGTAGTTGAAGTGGAAAGAAGAGTGCGTATATGCTAATGTGGCAAAAAATATTAATAAAAACTTAATTTGCCTATTAAACGTACTGAAAATGATGGCGGCTGTATGTGTTACCACAATTCCTTGCGGACCTAACACTGCTCTAAGAGGCTCAGGGAAGGCAGCAATTGATGAAACTCTTCCTTGTACTAACAACACTGTGCATGTCAAATGTGAAATGTACAGATTCTCTCTACGTACATTTCATCGGCAATTTGGAAACGTCTATGCGCTTGGAATTGTGGGTAAATACACAGGTCTCTATCTTTTTTGCTGCGGTCAATTCAGAACTGGCAATTGATTTTGCGTTCCAAGATAAAATAAATATAGAACTCTTACAAACGGGTAGGTTATAAACTTTGGTTATGAAGGAGAATGGTAAACCAAAAGTAGCAAAACAGTTAGTATATTAAGCAGAAATTTCCTCTGATGTATTTAGTTTAGATTTGGAACAAAACGATTCAAAAGTATTCGCTAAAAATATTTTTGGCAAGATATCCCTGGATTTATCAACGATGGTAATGATAATGATAAAAATTATAGTAAGAGTTTAAACCTTTTGCAAGGAAGCAGTTTTCTTTCAAATAATTAGTTCTCCTGCCAGAAAAGTCCCATCGTTTGTAGTCCTACAGTAGGTTGCGTGACCCATCATACCTCTTGCTACTTCGGTGCTTAAGGTTTTCCCTGGTTTAACTATTGTAAGTCCATGCACGTTGGTCATTTACTTGTTCTCCCCGTTCTTTTCTAAGGTTATTTTTGGATGTAACGCCTAATGGTTATGTTTAATACTTGGTTTGTTTTTGTTCAAAGCACAATACTGACATTATTGTTGTTTCTTTGTAGGAATTGACCCTCACTCCGGACTATAAACATCTAAATCTACACTGCATGTTTGCACACACGAAAAGCCAACAGCTCGGCATCGTGTCAAAGTCATGACGTCGATTGGGAGCTGCTTAGTAACCACCAGGGTAAAAAGAGAGAGTTGAACGGTTTGGAATGAAATCAGCTCTATATGAGACAAACACTGCGACAATACAGAGCTTGGAGTTGCGGAAAACAGACAGATTAATTTGTGACATTTCTTTTGAAATGAATCTGAAAGTAGTAGTAATGATATCCAGAAAGCGACGGAAAGCCACATTTTGGAAAATTATTGTGGAGAAAATGCATATGTACAATGTCTCATAGTCGTAATTTACTTTATGATATAATAACAAAATTTCAGAAAATTCCCTTTTAAGTCCTTTCTGCTGGTAAATAGTAAACTGAGAAATTTAGCTTTTAGCGCAATTGACAAAAGAACAATCTCAAACCAGGTGATCTTAGTTTACTTATATAAACTTGTGGTAGTTTTGAACAGTTTTGTATTCTATATTTTCTGGCATTCTAGTACAGACAACAATGGTATTTACTTTTGTTTTGTTTTTCTTTACATGCAACAGAACTTTTTTTAAAACAAAAATACTGATTTTTAAAATCTGGCTTCAAATTGAATTGAATAACAAGTGTATCTTTGCTATTTAGTCAGTTCGTTTATCCATTTGTCCATTCCTCCTCCGACCTTCCCCCTCTATTTTCTCTTCTTCTGTGCAAAAGGCTTTTTTATCGAGGGGTTTTATAGGCAAAATTCCGCACTTATTTCACTAACTATTGCATTTTGCGTGTCTGATATGAAATTACCAAAGGAAAATCGACAATTGCGAGCTCGCTTCGACTTCAATTTTGACAACTTTTGCTAGAAAAAACTCCAACATCTTTCTCTTAGACTATTATAGTAAATACTTCTCTCTTAGTTTTACGGGAATTTTAAACTATTTGGAAGTGACATTGAACAAACAAAAAATGATGAAAACAACATGTTTCAAAAAAAGCTTTAATTGCCCCTTTAAAATTCGTAATAAATTTTTTGCATTGTCAAAATATAAGAAAATTTGCAGTTTATAATTAGTGGTGTATAGCTTTTAGTAACAAGACTGTGGCGAGGCCAGTTGTCTTTAGTTTGAGACACGTAATGCAACTTTGGATCTGAATTATCATTGAACACTTTCCGTTTCACTCAGGCTTTCTATCATAGGGACAGCACCAAAAACCGCTAAGCTAATTGTGTATATATTTTTGGCTTTTCAGCTTCATAAATCAATCAGTTAATGCGTAGGAGTATCTACTGGCTGCCTTTTATAAAAAAAAGTATGTTTAAGCTTGTTCAAAGAAGCTTAGGTCTTTCTCTTGACCATATTCGAAGAACACAAGTTGCAAAGAGATGCTCATACTGTATTATGATTGATTATTTTGGAAATAAAACATAAGCTTAAAATATTAAGGTTTTATATCGAGGAGCTTTACAGGCAGAACTCCGCACTTAGTTCACTACTGCATTGCATCTTGCGTG
Source organism: Hydrozoanthus sils (assembly GCA_027575215.2). Taxonomy (NCBI): domain Eukaryota; kingdom Metazoa; phylum Cnidaria; class Anthozoa; order Zoantharia; family Hydrozoanthidae; genus Hydrozoanthus; species Hydrozoanthus sils. The sequence continues at coordinate 13,931 of JAOBRD020232793.1, forward strand.
TCAGATATGAAATTACCAAAGGAAAATCGGTTAAACTAAAACGTACAGAGATAAACACCTTGGAATTCTACCTGATTCATCAATCCACGAACTCTATGTTTTCATTGCCGTTAAAATGAATAATGACTAGATTGTCATAATATTAAATATTAAAGAGCCGATAAAATCACATGTTAATGAAGCTAATATAACTTAACAGTCACTTTGCTAGTTAAAAATTTAAATGCTTGGAAGCATACCGGCATACATATAGTGGCGCCTTTCATGCAGTGTCCGTGGAATATACGAACTGATTAGAATAAGCTTAACTGTAAAGAGAATGAATCCAAGTTTTCTTGAGTTTAGTTGTGTGAATTAATACTATTTACGAATAGCAAGCTTTCACGAAGAAGAAAGAGAAGACAATGCAGGCCGACATAGGAGACGGGCCAATCGAGCACCAATCGCGTGAGTCTCAGGGGGTCCAGTGGCATGCAGTCCTCGCAAAAATTTTGAAAACTAGGTCATCTGAACTTGACGAAATGTAAAACAGACAGACTAATCCAACCTTAAAAACCAGGGTATTATTCACACTTTCGAACTTCAAAATCAATTACAAAAACAAAACATTAGAGGATGATGTGGCTCTTTCAAATAGTTAGTAAACAGAGAAGTGGACCGCACACATCGCACCCCCTAACCCACCCTCCCCCCTCCTTTTTTTTGCAGGCTGCAAAATGTTTTGGGCAAGCTAGTATATATTTAAATGAAAAACCATCTTAGATCCTCGAGAAAATTGCTCAATTTTAACAGCAATAAGGGCTGAAAAACTTAGTATCGCTGACTGGATTTGTCACGAATTGCTTGCAAGGCAATTTTCCAGATAGCAACTACAATTATTTCTTTTTCTTCAGTTTCTTCCACTTTTCTTCTTCATTCGTTTCCTGTCATTTTTGAGATGATGCACTAGCGGGTTGCCAATCGTCTGTGCTAAAGAAAGAAATATATAAAACAAGTAATGTGAATAAACATCCCTTTAAACAGATCCATCACTGAATCACAACACACAAATCATGACAACTCCTGTTAAGATGTTGTAACGTTATCTGGGCCAAATTTCAAGCGTTGGTAGGCATAGAAAAGTGCACTCTTTTTCTCATAAAACGTTAGTGAGATTTTTAATGAAACGCACAAGCATTGCCTATAGAATCCTTAGAACCGGAGCCACAGCTCTTTGCATTAAACCATCAATAGTGCCTGTAACTTCTCTTTTTCTCGTTAAATGAGAAAAACACCTTGCCCTAGACGTAAATAATGATGAATCACTATTATGCGTCAAAGGGCAATTAAAAATTCCCAACCATAGACCAGCTGTAAACTTAAGGCTTTGGATCTGTTGCTGAATACATCAACCGCAAGACATGCAGACCTTGCACATTTTATCAAAAATTGACAAACAAAGAGAGTTCCGTCGTTTTTACATGTCGGCTCCTTTGCACTTGTTGACACCCAAAACAAAAACAGTCAGTAATTAATATTTTGGTAATAGCTTTTTAGATGAAATAAGTTAGAGTAAATTGAAACTCCTAATTTTAGAACAAGTTTTTTTAAAAGATTAATTTATCTGTCATTATGCAATTATTCACCTTTAAAAGTTGATTGTTTTGTGGTTGCTGTATGCGATAACGAAAAGGCATTTTGCTAGTGGATCAGAAAGTATAAATACAGAAACAGCGAGGCTAGTTATAGCTTTTGAGGGACGACGATCGGGCCACTTTTGACACTAACTCTTGCCCGCAAAAAAGTTTGAAATTCTTGTATCGAGCCATCAACAACAATCATCGATGGCGCGAAGTCTAATTTACTGGTTAGCCGTTATTTCTTTGATGGAAATTCATAAGTTCTCTGCAGAAGCGAGTGCAGGTCTTTACAACAGTAAGTATGTTTGTAAATAGAGTTTTAAAATTTTAATGACAAAAGGTTTTCTTAATTCTTATCACTTACCTGTTCTTTTCGCCTTTACTGCTTTTGTTTTGCTGTATCAGTATATGTAATCTACTTCCAAAATAACAACCAAACGAGAATGCAAGATAAGATCATGTTTCTTAACAGTACTTAGCGAATCGTCCCTTAAAAAATGAAAGTCACGGCAAATTACGGCTTGTCTTCAAAATCTCGTCAGTTTGTTTTTTCATGTCTCGAAGTCCATTATTTTTAATTTTTTTTCTCCGTCTCACAGTCTCAGATTTTCTCACAACTGGCTCGCCATTTCCAGTAGAGCTCGAAATCTCTACTTTGCTTAAAACTTGTTTGGTGTCAGTCGGTTTTTTAATCTCGGATTACTACGTCTAGATCTCAGATTATTCATTGCTTTCCAAAGTCTTCTTCGGGCTCAGATTTTAATAGGGCCATCTCGGTATCTCGTACATTCTCGGCTTACCGTTCGCTACCCCTAACAGATATACTCTTTCCCACATTAGTTTGGCGTTTTCATCTTACCTAACTCTTTTTAGAGTTGAGTAACACAGGTGTTTGAACATTTTCATTCTTAGTTTTAGATTTACCAAAATATTCTTTGAACAAGAAATCGCGCTATAAAAGGGTTAGGTCCTTCAACATCCCACACTTTTCAAATTCCAATTTTTAGCCAAGAGGCGACCGGTTCAACTTCTATCTGAAAGATAAAAATAATAAAGAAACTCATAACCGCTAAAACCTAGATATTCGTATCAATTTCTTATTTACACTGAAAGTGATAAAAAAGAAACGCAAGAAAAGTTCTTTGTATCTATAAGAAATTTCGTTGAAGTATTCACGCTTCCTATAAACTTTCGCTCGTTAGTGAACGCGTATTTCGTTGAATACTAGCAGTTCGTCAGTTTCTTTTTACCACTGCTGTACTAGTTTCATTATAATTTCCTTTTGTTTGAAAAAAAAACCATTAAAAATCTTTAATTCTGAAGTAATTAGTTATTGCGTTTAATGTTACATGAAGCATTTTACACATAGTCCACTAATGTTTCGTACCATGTCTCTTGGGAGGTTGACGAGTGACAACTGAAGGTGACGATCTCCCGGTATGCACAGACCCTTTCAAAGTGCGGTTTCTTGTTTAAGGAACTTAACGAATGTTTCAACTATGTGCTTTTAAAAGTCACGTTTTAAAAAAACGTTTAGACGTGTATGACCTTAACTCACTCTTTTCTCGTTTTTAACATAGTTTACATAAGAATGTTTTCTAAACGCAAACTTTCTCAGATAATGAGAAACATTTCAATCTGTTGACCAGTATTTGAACGAAATGACTACGCGTACAAGATAGTGTTGGGACGCGTAGACATCCGTACGTGGTCAGAAGCAAAACAGATATGTGAAGAGCAAGAAGATGGGCAATTAACCAGCATTTCAAGTCCAGAAGAACTCGAGTGGCTTAGCAGCAAAGTCAAGCAGCTGGCCAAGAATGACAAAACACAGAGACTCTGGCTTGGAGGTACAGACGAGGGGCACTTTGGCAGGTATGCATGGATCGATGGAAAACCATTCAAAAATACAATGGCCCTTTGGGCCCCTGGTCACCCCCGTAGTGGAAAAATGATTCATGAAGCGTGTGTTTCAATGGTAACATCAACGGACGGGGCTCAACTAACGGATGTGGATTGTTACAATTCCATGGGATACGTATGCAAAAGTGAAGGTAAGTAGATTACTTTTTGCTCAATGTTTTCTATCCATTTCTTCCAACAGCAACAGCAACAGCAACAAAGTTGTATTTAGCACCATCTGCTGGCCTCTTCTGTCGCCTCATGTCAGCGAATCCAGAGTACCAATGGATGTCGGATCCCTATCCTCTGGATGCCGGATGCATAGATCGTAGATTCCGTGGATGCTTCATGCATTGGATGATGGCTGAAGCTTGTTTCTGGATGCTGGATGCCTTGCCAGTGGATGCCTGATCCATACCTTCTAGATGCCGGATGCATAAGTCGTAGATTCCGTGGATGCTTGATGCATTGGATGATGGTTGAAGCTTGTTTCTGGATGCTGGATGCCTTGCCAGTGGATTTCGGATCCCTACCCTCTGGATGCTGGATGCATAAGTTGTAGATTCCGTGCATGCTTGATGCATTAGATGCTGGCTGAAGCTTGTTTCTGGATGCTGGATACCTTGCCAGTGGATGTCGGATCACGATCGCTCTAATGCTCTGGATGTTGGATGTATATGCCTTGCCAGTTGATGTTGGCTTCCGATCGCTCTATTGCTGGATCCTGACCGCTCCGATTCTCTGGATGCTGGATTCAGAGCTAAAAAAAATTGTGGATGCTTGATAGGCTTACATGCGGGGCGATCTTTTGGCCTCTGTTACCGCTTATGTTCAAACTTCTACCATGGAGACTCATCGAAGGGGCCATCAAACATACTCGCCAACCGTCTTTAGGGACATACATACATAAACGGTTTAGAGCATATAGCTACCTAATTATTTTTTTGTCTGTCTTTCTAGCTGTTTCACATCAACTTACCTTATATACGGCAAATTAACAGCGTGATATTAATTAATGTTGTACCTATAATGTTTTATTTATCTCAGACCATTCTCATGATTATTAGATTAATATTTTTACTCCTTTGTAGGGTTGCCATCAAGAATTGTTGGGCGGAAACGTTTTGGTTATGGTGAGTTTCTAAGATTGATCTAGTTTTTGTTACTATCTAGTTTTCATTCCATGACGCCTCTTGATTTAAGATAATTTAAAATATCAACTTTTACGACCAAAAGACTTTTTTGTAATCCTGACGTCAACACGTTTTACAAGAACTTCTAAAAACACAACTTTCATGCATCATTACGATTAAATATCTCAATCATTTCCGGGATTTTATCAGCATGAAGTGTGTTTAATAATACTGACTTGTTCTTTGTTCACTCGAACGACTGGATTTATAATCCACACACCCCTCCCAGTTAACGGCGGACCGGTAATCCGAAGGTTGTTGGTTCAAAGTCTTCCTGAGTTAGTGATTCTTTGCTGACTCAAATTAAGCGTCGGTTTAACTTTTCTTGTAGAGTTCGACTATGGCTACTACCTTTACAAGTTTATCATAATACAGCAGGATTGGCTCCCCTGGACGGAGGCGGAAATGTACTGCCATGAAGTGGAGAGCGGTCACCTTCTTAGTGTCTCAGGGACAAGAGAAAATCAGGTGGTCATCAAACACATCCGGGCACTCCGCCGCACTTACGGCTTTAGAAAACTATGGATCGGAGCAAGTGACTTCGAAAATGAGGGTCAATTCCTTTGGGTTGATGGTTCACCATTTAACTACAGCCGTTGGGCAAGAGGTCAGCCGACACAAGGCAGAGTAGACATCGATTGCGTGTCAACCACTACTTACCCCGACTGGGGGCGGTGGTACACAGATAACTGTCTCTATCAAAAGCCATTCATCTGCAAGGTTAAAAGTAAGAAATGGGGATGCTGTGTATCAGTGTAGGTGGGTTGTTCATAGAGGGTGGGTAGCTTATTATTGTAGAGCGCATGACCTCACAAACTCACAGCTATCAGTTCGGTGCGCTATTTTTGCCGCAAATTATTACAGATAAATAAATTTTTTACCTTTCGACACAGATTTTTGACCTCGTGGAACTTGAGCCCACGTCTCCCTATAGCTAGTCACTAGTAGGGAATGGCAAGTCACCCTATATCTTGTTGCTGCTTTGGAAAATGGCAGTCTTATTACTGAAATCTTTCTATTGTCTCAAAATCTATAATTACGTCTTACTGCATGCAACTAAATTAGGAACGTTTATGATTAAATCCCAATTCTCCTAAGTGTAGCTGTCACTGCATACTTAGCAGGCAACGTTCTATTTCTGTCGAACTAAACTAACAAAATTTTGAAGACTCTAGTACTGTACGAAGCAGAGAGATATGTTGAGAGCCTCAGAGCCTGAATGGTGCACAATGAATACGCTCCGTTGCCATATTGTCTTAATATTGTTGGTTGAAGTGTGCTTGTTTTAACTTGTAACTTCTATCAAAACCACTTCTTCTACTACCCTGCGAGCAGAGCTTCCTAATTTACCTCCTCTTTCTCTCACCGCTGAGGAGGTAAAAGGGGGCTCAGCTCGCAGGGTATTCTTCTACTTATCTAGACCTATAAACAATTTTTTTTTAATATTACAAAACTATTACTTTCACTATTATTTTCATCTTGACAATTATGCTAATGATGGAAAAGGAAAGCTGGAGGAATGAAAAGAACAAGACGACAGCGAAAATAGGAAGAAAAGAAAAAAATAGTTAAAGGAATCAATCTTGTAACATTTTAAAGCATCGCTTTTGAAATAAGAGTTATGAGTTTTTGGTAAGAGCTTAACCCTCTTCATTCCTTGTTTCTCCTTCAGTGTGCAATCAGCGGGTCGATCTTGGAATCATTCTCGATAGCTCTGGCAGCATGTTGGCATCTGGCTTTAAACAGGCCAAGAATTTCATCAAGAAAGTCACAGACAAGTTCAAGGTGTCAAAAAGACGCACTCACGTCGGTCTCATCCGATTTGCTAACAGTGCCGACCTCATGTTTGATTTTGCTCAATACACAACGCCTAGGAAGCTACACCAAGCCATTGACGATATTGTATGGACTGAGGGAGGAACCCGGACAGAGAAGGCCCTGGAACTAGCCCGAACGCGTTTGTTCTCGCAGGAAGGCCACATGCGACCGAGGGTATCCAAAGTGCTGCTTCTGCTTACTGATGGACAGTCTGAGTGGCTGGCCAAGGTCAGAGAGGAAGCTGAGTTGCTAAAAAACACCGGCGTTTACGTGGTAGCTGTTGGAGTTGGTAAACAGGTAAACAAAGAGGAGCTAAACGCTATCGCCTCCAGTGAGAAAGACGTAATTGGTGTTAGTTCCTTCCGTGGACTGACGAGACGGGTAACGGAGATAAGGGATAAACTCTGTGAGGGTGAGCGATTTTCAGTTCTCTTAAGAAACCACAAGTAATATAATGCTATGTGTTTCTATAACCTAACAGGCATCATGTCGCCCAATGTAAGCGCATCCAGAGCACTAGTGGACGCCAGATCCCTATCCTCTGGATGCCGGATACTAATTCTGTGGATGCTGGATGTATTGGATGCTGGAATGACGCAGCTTTTTTCTGGATGCTGGATGCCTTGCCATCGCGATGCCGGATGCTAATTCCGTGGATTCTGTGGATGCTGGACTGACGCAGCTTGTTTCTGGATGTTGGATGCCTTGCCCTCGCGATGCCGGATGCTAATTCCGTGGATTCTGTGGATGTTGGACTGACGCAGCTTGTTTCTGGATGCTGGCTGTCTTGCCAATGGATGTCAGATCCCTATCGCTCTGATGCTCTGGATGTTGGATAGGCACTAAAACCGACTGACGCACAAAGCTAAAAAAATGTGGATATGCTGGATACGGTTACTTGGGGCGGTTCATTAGTAACGTTTCTGTTTACGTATTATATCGGGAAATTGTGTTTTTGACCTCTAAACATGTTGTCAAATAATTTATTACGTAAAAGAGCTCTACATGTTTCAGCATTTAAGCGCTCGGACAATCAGATTGATCAAGCAAAAATGTGTTATGTATATCTATACGTGGATTTAAAGCAATGATTCTTTTAACTAATGTTGGTTCGATCAAGGTCTTGATCTAGAGCGAGGCAACAAGATGACGGAATGTCTGCCTTTCTTGTTGTGTAAAAGTTCTATGTTATTGGATCCATGGGGTCCATTGGGTTGGTCCATGGTAGCAGATGAAATGGGTTGTGTTGTGCTTATGGAAAAAAAGAAAAGAAACACAACAACATAGAAGCCATGGTGCCCTAGCTTGTTGATACATGTGTAATGCACTACGGAAGCATATTTAATATTTATGTTATTTAAAAAATTCTGGTGGTGTCTGCTAAGAAAATTAAAAATATGTATCCATAAATGACAATGAGTGATGTTAAAACAATTGGATACATAAGTAAAAAATCCAAGGCCATCATTGACGTCAAGACGATATTAGGCAGAGCTATTTAGTTCTTTTGGAGAATGCATGCAATCTCTAACAATTGTATGTGAATGAAAGGCGCTGCATTGTTACCTCAAACCATTCTGGTTTTCAAACTTTCGAAAATCTTTTCTCTGTGCAAATTGCATGGGAAAATACAAAAAAAGTTGAAATATTAAAGTTTTATGCCATCGTTCTTTTCAGGCGTTGATCCTCACTCTGGACTTGGCGTTTAGGATGAGAAACTTGGAGATATCACAACTGAACAAATTGCTAGCTGTAAAGTTGCTTCATTTTCCTTCTTAATCCACCAAAAGAGGGCATGGAAAAACTATATTGCTCAAACTTTGTCGTACGTGGGGTTAAGACCTGAAGCCGGACAAAAATTAAGCGGGTTTATTTGCGTTGTTGTCAGGAGCTGTTTTAGTATTTCTAGAACAATTATTGTTATTAAAATTTATTTGATTTATGCTTGTGAACAAGTGTGAACTCCACCGGCGAAATAATTCAACTAATTCCCACTCAGAGCTAGATTACAATGCTTGTAGTATAATTGATTTCTACAGTACTTAGATGGTGTGAAATATATTTAAATATATTTATTTTGGCTGCTGAAACAACCAACAGATGAGTTTGTTTTAAAACCGGTCATTTCTTTTCCGAAATGATTTATACCACATGGATTAAACAAACAACAAAAAGAAACCAATTTTTTAAATGATTTTATAAAAGGTTGTTTATAAGTTAAATGGAACCGTAATTGAAATTATTTAATAATTAGAACTTTGTTTTTGATTAAAAATCTTGCAATCAATAGAGGCATTTACGATATTTAATTAGTAATCATGATTAGTATATTGATAAACTGACAACGGGAGCCATTCCAGTGAATAATAAAATGTGTGTAAAGATCGAGCGAATATTTCTTAAATCTCTATAATGACTCTTTACGCTTTTTTAAAATAGAACCAGTAAAATTGGCCGAGGCTCATTGTTCTTAATTTTTCGATGATTTAAGCCTCAAATTGTTCTTATTTCAATCGAATGAAAACTAAACCTAACGGTATGTGTATTGAGCGTACAGTCTGAGGCAATGACAATGGTTAAACGAAAAAAAAACTGCGTCACTTTTCGTTCATGATGTTTTGTTAAGTTAAAAATCGAAACTGAGCAAAAATAAAAAGAAGAGCTATCGGGCCCTAGCCTCAGCTTATTCTTAAGTTGATCTTAAATTTTGGCCAACCTGAGCTTCGTTGTTCTTATATAAAAAAAGCAAATTCTTCTCTAGCGTCTTGAATGCTCTCCCAGCTTCCTACGTGCATCCATAAAAACGAGAGACATGATAACCATGAACTATTTATTTGAGTACTTCTAAGTGAAAAAAATAGCAGCCTTATTTAACGATTGCCCAGATCGTTGAATGGCCGGCCGTGCGTCTACTGACTTGTAAACGCACGCTCACGTCATACAAAAAGCATGAAATTGTATTCGTTATATAGATATGAGTCGGCAGCGGCGTGGCCGAGCGGTTAGCGTGTTCGACTCGTAATCCTAGGGTCGCGAGTTCGAGTCCCTGTCAGACCACTGTGTTGTGTCCTTGAACAAGACACTTTACCTGACTTTGTTCCAGTCGGCTCAGCTGTATAAATGAGTACCAGTTCTGCTGGGGGCTAACCTGCGATAGATTATTGTCCAGGGGAGTCAAAGACTCTCATCCGCTTAACACTACAGAAACCCGAGATAAGCCCCAACCCTATGAGCCACTTGGTCTCGAGAAAGGATTTAGCTAGCTTTGTATAGATATCAGTGTTTTACCGTAAAACACTGCCCTCGTACATCCAATATACGAAACTACATTCGGGATACGAGCTAGCGGCGTATTTTCCATATCCTCACTAGTGAAACTATTGCTGTTCATGACGTCATTCCTTTGTTTTTCCCGCTCATTTCGGCGCAAACTAACACTCGTATCTTTGTAACAAAAAGAAAATTACACGTTGGCACGAACATAAAATCTATCTGCGAGTGGAAAAAGAGATTTCACGGGTGAGCATAGCGAAGAAATGGCGTCAGCGATACCATGTGTTTTTAATTTACTTTAAAATACATCACTCGATTCGTAGATTTCATACGAAACTAGTAATACACCCGGGATACATCAAGTGACATATTTTCCATATCCCACTAGTGAATTCGAAAATTTTGCTTAAGTTATTTCTTTGTAGTCTTCGCTTTTTTCTGTGTTCTTTTTAATTTTATTTTTCAGTGAAACACTCATATCTGTTTATAATAAAAAGAAATTTACACGTTGGCGCGAACATATATTTTTTCCACTCGATGCTAAACTTCATATGTTCGCGCAACCTTTGTGTTCCAAACATTTTTTAACCAGACAGAGAGCGCGTGAATGTTCAGTTCTACTCTCATAAAACGTAAAACAGCTAATAGAAGAGAGTGTTTTAGACCAAAATTGCATGAATTGCATATCCCAACTCTAATTTACCGAAAAGGCGCTAAATGGTAGTTTGAGCAAGGTTTTAATATTGCTGATAAAAGCACAATATCGATAAATTTGCTACATTAAGGTTTTAGTTTTACATGCTTCATTTCACTTTCAAACTGACTGATCCAGCTCAGCGAGCAAATAACAATTTTAGTTTTCAGAATGATATAATGACTATGTCAGATAAAAACTGATAAACCTTGCATTTTATACTAATAAACGTATTGAATATTTGTTCAGTTCATCTAACGCATGGGTGTTTACGCAACTGTCGCATCGGGTCCGCTTATCAATTGGTTTAGTTACGACGATGGCTCTGATTTAGCATTCTTAAATAATTTAACATTATTTTTTTGCTTGTTTTTACCGCCCGTTATATCACTTTTCCACATGGAAAAAATGAGGAAGTTTTTGAACTTTTTTTAGAGTTCTAAGTAGAACGGTTATATATATTAAATGCAATAACAACCGTCCATTTTTAAAGAGCTAGAATAATTGTGTTTGTTCATTGTGGCTAAAACAACCATTTAAGCTTATATTGCAAATATTAATGGTTTAATTTGTTCCGAGAGTGGCGGCGCCGTGGCCCGAGCGGTTAGCGTGTTCGACTCGTAATCCTAGGGTCGCGAGTTCGAGTCCCGGTCAGACCACTGTGTTGTGTCCT